>JASAMW010001032.1:0-19573 GCA_030247985.1 Epsilonema sp. ZAB3_2
ACGGTATATAACCCATATTGTCTATCTGATAAATTATTTTTTGGCCCGTTGTTTCTTATCACGTTGGCTGAGTGTGTTGTGTACTACACTATCTATGCAAACCTGATTCTTTGTCCTAACAAAGGTGACAATTTCGTACATTGGATAACTGGATTTTTGGGTGGCGTAAATGGCAGATCCGATTAGGAAACAAAAGCAGGAAACAATGCACAATTATCATTATGAGAGAGTGCATTGTTTTGTTATACAACAAAGCAGAACTCCAACATGTTTCCCTGGACTACAGTTGTACTTTCATTGGCTATCAGTCTGCAAACTTGTGGAATATTACAAGGTATGTTGATGCAATACATGTGCTAGTGGCCCAGATACACGAATGCCATCTTCGTTTTCCATTACTTCATCAAACTTTCAGCTGAAAAACTACTATGTACCGAAGGTCCGGGCATCAACTTGACTCATTATCAACTCAAGAACACCCATCCAAAGACCATCGCGCTCAATGATTCAACCCTGTTCAACGCAAGCAGCTTTGAAACCTGGTATCCAGAGAATCGATGGCTTCATTGGGTGTACACCGGCAATGGAGAATACCTGTGCAAATTTCTGCGCATTGTATCCTGGAACAGTCAAGTTCCTTGGACAGTGGTCACGATACAGCTCACTGCAGATCTGAAAGATTCAAAGTACCCACTGGATCCAATGCCGCCAACCTTGCCACCATTGGTCATCAACCATAAGAGAGAGCCACTGCTTAGCTGGGACCTGATACCTGGCGAAGAGCCAAAAAAGAAACCTCACATGTCCCCATCTCCAGTGTCATCTGACCTAGGTCCGGACCAGCTGCAGCATGTGAAGAGGATTCATCTGCACATCAACTTCGAGCCAACAAGGCACACCATCAGAAACATGGCCCCAGTGTTTCATGAGATAGAAAAACGACTCTCAGACATCTCTGATCTTACCATCAAGCTGAACAAATCTGCCCCAGCAAAACCATGCAGTTTCAAGATGAAGAAGCCTGGAGATTCACCAAATGCCATCACTATCAGTTTTGCCCATGATTTGACATCAGCAGCAGCTGAATTTCTGGCACAAACCCTAAAGGCACTGGAGCAAACACTGTATCCAATCCATACCCTGTTCTTGAATGCGAACAAACGCAGTTTGAGAAGAATTGGCAAGTTATTTCCAAATCTGCCAAGGCTCAAACTTAAAAGATTCGTCTTCAACTCCCTCGGTAGAGTGCCACCCTCTGAAGATCTTGGGAACATGACCTATGTGATGAAGAATTCTGCCAAGGAAGTCCAGTTGCACCATTTTAACCTCACCCGGGCTGAAACGATGAGACTATTTCTGGAGTTTACAAGGTGGGAAGCACTGGAAGACCTACACATTCTTGGAGATGAAAGCAAACCGCTGACTGGAAGGGAGCAAAGAGCCTTCGAAGAGACCATCAAAAGAATGCCTAAACTTGCGAACTTGAGGTTTCAAGATCATTCAGATTGCCAAACATGCGAAGATTTCTGTCTGTGTGCAAGGAATCTGGAGTCAGTGTGTATGTGGATGGCAAGAAACTTGCCTAGCTGGCTGAATGCGGCTTTTGGTGATACTTTATTGTGTTGCCTATAAATTCTTGGTATCAAATTTTCCATGAGATTGAATCGTATGGCTTTGTTCATATTCTGTTCTCCTCTAAATACCTACGCAGTTTTGTTCATGCCCGGTTCTCTTACATAATTTGCCCGCCCTTATATATTCTTGCTTACTGAAATCCTTGATCTCTATCCACAGGGAACAGTGGTGTCTGAATCAGGGATTCCCAAAGCTCATTCGCTTGCTGATCACACAACCACAGTGAGCCATCTCGTAGCAAGAACTTCATGAATGAGAGACGCAGCTCGATTTGCTCAGAGTGCATGTATCTAAAACCATCAAAAACCCATTATAGTATAATAAAACATCACAACCACAAAGCACTTCTTGATTCTCAAGTGTAGTTCATATATACTGGAGAAGATGCGCTCGACGTACGCTTGGCGTATGCGGTATCCATGTTCTGCGTCACGGCAAGAATACTTTCAGGCCTGGGGTATGCTCACTTACAATTTGGGACATAATACCCCCCCCCCCCCCCCCCGTCTACATCTCTCCGCCCAAATTTCCTGAATTAGGGGTAAAATTCGATTAAACTCAAATAGAAATCTGCTTTATGATAAGCCTGGGCATAGCCCTGCTGTCCAGCGCATGTCTTCGATCCATGTGAACCAAAAACACACCCTCAAACTCCCTCACCGTTTATCATCAATGATGTAGGACTCCGGGCCCAAGCCTTGCGCGTTATTGTCCTTCTGCGCGGTTTGGTAACAGGCACGCGCCAGTTCCATGTACTTGCGCAGACTGGTAGAGGTGGCGGCGACCAAGCTGTGATCCGTTTGCACGCTCGACACCAGCTCATTCCTACTGTAGGAGACACGCCCGATCACAAAAGTTTAGCTTATCAAACTAGAGGCCTATTGCCCGAAAGTGCGGGATTCGGGGTAATTTGGGCCACTCCAACCTATTCCCCTGGGCAGGGAGAAAATTGGTAATAATGGTATCAAAATCATTCTTGTGCGCTCATTGCTGGGGGTTCCCTATCACCTTACCAAACGAGTAAGGCTAGAGATGGCCCAAATTACCCCCTCCCCAGACGGTCCGAATTACCCCGAGTCACATACGACCACGCCAAAAAGGCGACGTAATATTTATTGGACTGGACACCCTGAAATACAGGGTGGTCTTTTTCTCATGTATGATTTTGATTGCCAATTTCAACAGCTTGTCTTAAGCCGATTTCGCTCAAATTTTGCCCGCATATTCCCGAGTGTTTACCATTTACTTGGTAAAAATTTCGAGTTAAAACCCTGCATTGGTAGTGAGAAACGCAGCAGAGAAGATGATATCACAATTTTTCAACATTTTCATCATAATTTTCCACTACTGTTAAATCATCCATCAAAATTTCGGAAAACTTGACAAAAATGGCAATACTGTTGCGTTTTTTTTCAAATGGAAGCGGATTTTTAGACCCTTTCCGTCCTTGCACCCCCAGAAAGAATGTCAGGAGCCATCAAATCTGGTGATTGTGGCTCATCAGCTGATGATGCAGCACTGATAATGAGCAGCAATGTTGCGAAATGAGACAATCTCAAAAGTAAATGCCACCAACCCTATCAATGTTTTTTTTGGCTGTTTTGGGCTAAGGTTCCATTTTGCTGAAACTATTTTGCTCTTAGGAAAGAGCCGTTGGGCTCCAAGAAACTGCTTCCTATCATTTGGCAGCAAAGAGTGCAGTGAAAAAGCTCGAAATTGCAATTTTGAAAGGAAGGGGCTAATTCTCACCACCAATGCAGCAGTTTAACTCGAAATTTTTATCAAGTAAATGGTAAACGCTCGGGAATATGTAGGCAAAATTTGAGCGAAAGCGGTGCAGAGTAGCCTATTGAAATTGGCAATCAAAATCATCCATGAGAAAAGGACCACCCTGTACACAGACATTCGGTTTCCTACCTGTAGTACTGGGCTGGACCGCCGCTGCTACTTCTTTGCATCGTTTGAGGGTACATGGCAGACTGAGGACACTCGGGGAACAATTGGCATATCTGCTGCAGCTGTTTCATAGCTGGCAGAACCTGCACAAAATCACAAGAAATGGGAGGTTTGGTCAAAAATTGACAATAGCGCGCTACACACGCGGTGAGTAAACTCACGGTGAATTCACGGTGAGTTTGAACTTCAAGTTTTATTTTTCGTTTAGAGCATCCTCACTTGCTCCCACGCGCAAAATTTTGCTCACGTCTTCACACGTGGCGAGTTTCAAACTCACGGTGAATTCACCGACATCTCTATGCTTCCATCACATACTTACGGGGAATTCGCCGTGAGTTTAGTCACCTCGTGTGTAGCGCACTACTGTCTGCCCTCTTAGTACAGGGGTAGATCGCGCGTTTAGTGAACGGAAGAAAATAAGTTCGATTCCCTGGTCAAAATGTCCAAATATAGACATTATTTAGGGTACTGTGGGATAAACCAATCCGGTTATGGGGTAGTAGGTGGCTGAGTTTACCCCGTGACCAGGTTGGTTTACCCCACAATACCCTTTATCACAGTACTACACACCGAATTTACCCCCGTTCACAATGCACTACTTACCAAATGATCCGATCCCAGTATGTGACGAATGCAGCAGTGAACCCAGTGCAGCTTTATCTGATCTTTGCGCAGTGAAAATGCGTGCTCCAGTATGCTGACGTGAGCTCCAAGGGCCATTTCCATGGTTTCCAGGGGTAAATCCGGATCCTTGGCTAATTCCCAAAGCAATTGCAATACCTGAAAAAAAAGAAATAATAGGGTACTATGGGGTAAACCAGGCTATGGACATATCCGGCCACCTAAGCTTCAGTGCTGCATATCTCAGCAATCAATGGACCGATTGAGCCAAATCAATCGATTCCTTGAACTCTCCTCCTTCAAATGAGCTACCATGTTCATTAATTACTGAATTTCAGAAAAGCTTAGGTGTCCGGGTTTACCCCAGTATCCTAAACTGCACATTCAAAACTCAAAACACAGGCCACATCATGATTGCAATAGATTTCCTCTCTCCAGCAGTAAATAGCCTGTTCAAAATTTTTGAAACAGGTCTCAAAAGAAAAGAAAACCTCATTCCAATAAGCTCTTACGCTTGAAGGAAAAAAGAGGGCTCTTACAAAGAAACTATCTTTTCTAATGAGAAATACAAATTCTGTTTCTCCCGTGAAACATCAAAACAGCAAGTTATCCGAAGCACGAACAGGAAGCACGCAGCACGAAGCACGTTATCATAGGGTACTGGGGTAAACCCGGACACGGGGGTTAACCCGGACACCTAGTATATCTCAGTACCCATACGACCGAGTGAGACAAGTATTCTACCAATCGATTCCTTGAAGTGAACTCATTCTTTCAAATGAGCTACCATGTTCATAATTTGCTGAAGCGGCAAGTTCAGGAAAGCTTAGGTGTGCGGGTTTCCCCCTACAGTATGGATCTGCACTAACTAACACCACACAAAAAATAACTCGCCAACGAAGACATCCTGAAAGAATCTGTCAACACCTCCACGGCTAATTTTCAGCGGGATTTCCAAATCAAAAACCGTTTGATTCTATCTGCTCTCAGTGTCGAGATATCGCCGATTTCCTTATGTACTGAAATCGCCAAAATGGGCGTCGACCATTGGGCAATTCTAAACCTCGCAAACGCCCGAAAAATCAAAAGTGGTAGAAATATGCATACGTGATGAAAACAATAAAAATGGGCATCGGGCGTACAGGGTCGTGGGGTGTCGTGGTTTGCGTGGTTTAGCATCTGCCAAATGTCGACGCGATTTCAGTACATAAGGAAATCGGCGATATCTCGACACTGAGAGCAGATAGAATCAAACGGTTTTTTGATTTGGAAATCCCGCTGAAAATTAGCCGTGGAGGTGTTGACAGATTCTTTCAGGATGTCTTCGTTGGCGAGTTATTTTTTGTGTGGTGTTAGTTAGTGCAGATCCGTACTGTAGTGTCCAAACTGCACATTCAAAAGAAAACATAGGCGACATAATGATTGCAATAGATTTCCTCTCTCCATGAAGTGAAAAGCCTGTTCAAAACTTTTGGAACAGACCCCAAAGAAAAGATAACCAACTCATTCCAGTAAGCTCTTACGCTTGTAGGAAAAAAGATGGCTCTTACAAAGTAACTTTCCTAATGAGAAATGTAAACTTTGTTTCTCCCGTGAAACATCAAAGCAGCAAGTTTATCCGAGGCATGGGATCTAAAAGCCATCAATAAATCTTAAATCTTTGCAGAATGACAAACATAGTTTTGGTAGTAAGAATAACACTCTAAACCCGTCCAAAATAATGGACGGACGTCAAAAAGTTTCAAGTAGTTATTTCAAGTATTATTCTCGTATGATTCAAGTATTTCAGTACACAGCCCAAATTTGCCAGGCTGACTATGTCAATTCCGTGAAACATAAAAATTCCAAGTTGACCTCGCCTTTCCTAAAGTCTACAAGCTAAAACGCTGGGGTGAAACATCACACATTTCAGCTTTCCCATTGCTTCGAATTATATGCTGAGCTAGTAATCGTAGCAAGCAGCGTACACTCTAAACCCGTCCAAACGGACGGACGTCAAAAACTTTCAAGAATTTGCTTGTTTGTTTGCCATTCTAGTGCTTTAGTACAAAACCCAAACTTGCCAGGCTGACTATGTGAATTTCGTGAAACATCAAAATTTCAAGTTGACCTCTCCTCCTTCCTAGAGCTATAAGCTATTTTAAGATACTGGGGTGAAACATCAGAAAGCTTCGAATGTCCTCATCTATTTTAGAAATCGTAGCAGCCCATACGCATATGATAGGGGCTTCCAAAGTTTGAGAAAAATGGACCGATTCATTACGTGGTACGTCTACCAGCAAAAATATGGAAACGAAACATCAAAATTGCAAGTTTATCCAGACCGGAATATGGCTTCAAACTCGAAGAAAACTGGCCAGGCTAACGCTCCCTAGGACTCTCTGCAATCCAATTCGGGTATTCTGGGGGTAAACTGGATAGAAATCAACCATTTTGTCAATCAAAAAGCCGCCCAGAATTGTCCCGCTGTCCCATTTCACCCCACAGTACAGTGCCCTACAAACTGATGCCGCGTTCACCAGACGTCCGTAAATCCATACGTCCGTCCGTCCGTGAATCCGCAAAGACTATCTAGGAGTACATGGCACACCGCAAACAACCGTGTACTCCGTGATGGGTCAGACCAGAGTGAACAGATGGTGAAACACTTTATATCCACAACGTTTCGGCTCACAGACTTGAGCCCTCTTCAGGTGGCTAAAAAGCCCTCTTTAGCCCTCTTGAGCACTGAGCCCTCCTTAGCCACCTAAAGAGGGCTCAAGTCTGTGAGCCGAAACGTTGTGGATATAAAGTGTTTCACCATCTGTTCACTCTGGTCTGACCCATCATACAGCATAGCTTTATCATAAATAATACCGGCCAGCAAAAATCATTCAGAAACAACCGTGTACTCCTAGACACGTTTCACGGAGGTCGGGGGTGAACGCGGCATGAAACATCAACTCCCCAAGTTTACCAACCCGTTCAGCCATCTGTCCTTCCTTGTCATCGTTGGCCAACTGTCGAATCAAATTCAGCAACCGCTCTCTTTCTCTCGCCCCAGCCCGCTTCCAACTTTCTTTGAACCGCCCGAACAGATGCTCAAGTTGCTCCGGAGATAATTCCCACGCCAATCGCTTCAGCATTTCGTGGATATTCTTCTGGATCACGTCATGCTTTCCTACAAACACCACGCAGGATTTGAACCCGCCCTCAAACTGAACTG
The DNA here is from genome assembly GCA_030247985.1 of Epsilonema sp. ZAB3_2. Classification (NCBI taxonomy): domain Eukaryota; kingdom Metazoa; phylum Nematoda; class Chromadorea; order Desmodorida; family Epsilonematidae; genus Epsilonema; species Epsilonema sp. ZAB3_2. The sequence continues at coordinate 7,418 of JASAMW010001032.1, forward strand.
CAAACTTACCGCCTGCGCCATCTGCTCAAACAGTTTTTTAGTGCCAAAAGATCTTTATATACTCGTGGAAGCAGCGAAACATCAACCTTACCAGTTTGCGCCTCCCACAACTGATCCATCTCCTTCAAGCCCATGCACTTCTCCCGCAACAAATCCAGTATCACGCGTACTACGCGCTCCACATATTGAGGTTGATGCAAATTATCTGAAACAAGGCAGGATTCGATCCATGACGTATGTGCATAGTTGCGCCCACTAACCACTCGACTATCCGCGCGACACGCCACTACCTTTCAAAGCCAGGCCAAGAAGGTCTTGATCCCTCAGAAACTGGGCGATCTCGTTTCGCGTCATGATCACAACGTCTTCTTTGTTATGGTAGGACATGATGCGATGAATTTCATTGAGCGCGTTCATTCGACCAGCGAAAGAGGTGACCTTCAGGCTTCTGAAACACAACACACTACATCCTTCATTACGGCTCATAGGGTACTGTGGGGTAAACCCGGCTGTCCAAGCTCCTGTAAACTTGCTGTTTCAACCAGTGATCGATGAATCGAATAGCTCATTTGAAAGAGGAGACTTCAAGAAATCGATTGATACAATATTTGTCGAAACCGGTCCCATTGGTTGCTGAGATATGCAGCCGTGAAACTTAGGTGGCCGGATTTTCCCCATAGCACCCTGCTATCCTCGAATTGAGTTCAAAACTCCCCCCAGCCAGTGAAAAGGTTGGACGGATACAAAAAAATACTTCTTTTCTTGGACACCAAGAAAATTTCACATTTCTGTCAGGAGAAGCACATAAAGTCTCCAATACGTAAACCCAGTGAAACATCAAACTTTGTAGTTGAACATAGCAGCCATCCTTATCCCGTGGCTTCTCCTGGTAGAACACGCCCTACCAACCCAGCCGAGTTCGATTCTCTCCAGAGATTAGTCCCACCCATCAGCAAAAAACCCACATCCCCCTTTGCTTTATTTATTAAAGGCAATGGGTTTCCTAACATTGACCTTTGAATTTTGAGACCAAATCAATTTTATCATAAACTATATTTTAACCAGTCTTTTACAAAAAACCGCTTTCCAAAATTCCTATCCGTTCACGAGTTATTTGATGATAAAAGACGATAAAGTTCAGTACTAAAACGGGCCTCGGGAACCGCTATGGTATGTGTTTGCGTGGTAAGTGAAAAGGGCTATTAAGTTGTAAATACAGCACATTGGCTGCATGGACTGTGTTCTCGACCTATTGTAGCGGTTCCCAAATCCTCTTCAGTACTGAAAAATTGGTTTGAACTCAAAATTCGAAGGTCGATGTTAAGGGACCCCTTGCCTTTAAAATCAAACAAAAACCGTGTTTCCGTGGCAGAGTGGTAGAAGGCGCGGGGCAAGCCCCACCCAGCCGAGTTCGATTCCTGTACCTGAGAATCAGTTTGAGCCGTTCGCTTTCCAGTTCCTTCCTCAGCTCGTCTTCTCCCCTTTTCCCGTACAGTCTGCACAGATGCAAGGCTAATTCATAGGCGAGATTTTCTCCCCGACCAGCCGAATGCTCCGTCTTGCTCTCCTTTTTCAATTCTTCGTCCGTCACTCGCTTCACCAACTGTACGCCGAGCTCCTACAGAACATACCAAGAACTCATATGGAGAGGAGATGAACGACAATACAAAGTTCAGAATTTTGTCGTTTGCTTTTGCTTGCTATGCATCATTACGCTACGTTCACTTACACAGAGTCGACTCAGGTAGGTTGTGACTGTTCGCTCGAGCAAGAAACTAGCACAGCGACCGAAAGGCCTGCAAAAAACCGACAAAGCTTCACCAATTCATCAAAAATATGCTTATTTTATGCAACGTGGGTGGATAGACGAGTTTCTTTTTCTTACCGCAAGAGGGCGCAAGCTAGGGCGACGCTGATTGGCCGATCCTCGTCCTCTACTCGCTCCTTGAGCCGACGAAAACCGCCGTGACTACCGAAATGATTGATCATGTCCGCTAGCCATCCCTACAGCGAAAAATCAATCATAGCATCAAAGACAATTACACCAAAAATACAACCATATAAAACAACTGCTATAAAACAAGAAAAAATCTAGATGTTTGATTTGATGCATCCTTTACTACATACAGCTGAGTTTTGTGAGAACTGGCCCAAATTACCCTCTAAGGCCCAAATTTATCCCACAATACCATACGATATTTATTATTCTACAAAATAAGGCACTGTGGGGTAAACCCGATCATTAGGTAAATCCGGCCACCAGTACTGAAGGCCGCTCTTTACACGTGGGAGACCGGGTTTACCCCACCAATAATACTGACCGGGTTTAGCCCATGACACCCATTTATTATTCCATACCTTATACGTCTTATCAGCTGCGACCGCGAATATTTTCTCCACATCCTCCTCGATATTTTTATCCTGAATCGATTCAGAAACTTTGAAAGCGTTGTGTGAATGATATCTAAAAAGAAAAAGAAAAATTCGCGGTACGTGTAAGAGTCGAACCGCAGCACGGGCACACTAGCGCCCACAACCACTGAGCTACGCGGCCGAACCTATTCGTCGGGTCGAAAACGATGCCTAGAATCTCCAGAAGTGTCATGCTATCTTCGCCTAGCTTGAGAACCGTTAGCTGCAGGAACTTGCAGACTGCGTTGAAGATACAGCGCTAAAACAACAGAACAGTGCATTGCATACTTACGAAAAGGCATTCGTGAGCACTCTATCCACGAGTTGAGTTATTACTAGCGGAATGTCAGTAAGGTCGCTCCATTTTCTTTACAGATCGGCCTCAAAATCTTTCAGTCTCATTACCAGTCGAAACATCAAAGTCACGAGTTTTTCCAGGCTGCTTTCACAGCACGTAACGAAAAACTTCGTCAACTTTGGGTGAACTCGTAACTTTGACGTTTTCGACTGGAAAAAAGAAACGTCATACTTGAATTTCCATCTTCCACTCCTTCACAGCGTCGTCGTTCATCAATCTTGTCATAGATGTTTGCAGACCACCATCAATAAACCTTTGAATTCCATCGTTCTCCTTATCCAAGCCTAAACGCAAACCGAAGCCTTGTGTCAACAGAAAACATCGAGCAAAGTTTGAAGGGCAGTCGTTGTTGCAAAAATTGTGTACAACTGAACAAAGTTTACTACAAACCCCCCCCCCCCCCCCCGTGAGTTTGATGTTTCAGCAAATGGTGAACCCAATAGCTCATTTGAAGTTGAACCCAATAGCTATAAATAATATAGGGTACTCTGGGGCAAACCTGGCCACCTAAGCGCACTTGAACTTGTTGTTTCAGCAAATAGTGAACAAAATAGCTCATTTGAAAGAGGAGAGTTCAAGGAATCGATTGGTATTATTTCTATTCGTCTCAATCGGTCTATTGGTTGCTGAGAAATGCAGCCCTAAAGCTTTAGGTATCCGGATTTTTCCCTGTCCGGGTTTACCCATTGTACCCTACTACAGCTTAGCTCGTCGGGTGGCAAGGTGCCGAAGCACTGCATACCGTTCTGTCGTTTATTAGGCTTCGCTAATTACCTTTCTTAGCAAAGCGAACACTGGCATCTAGCAGCACTTCTAATTCTTCCTTTGGCAGTACGGGTACGACCCATCTTGGCTTTGCTAGCATCTCCTCAAGCCGCTCTACTGCTACCATAGGAAACTCCGTTGTGTCATCACAGTTATCTTCTGAGTCTGCATCTGAAATAAAGCAGAGATTTTATCGCGCATTCACATCATTAGAGACATGCGCAAGGCTATGGCTCGACGCATGCAAGCAAAGGCATGGACAGCCATGAATGCGCCGGGCGTACGCCGAGCGGATTTCCTACCAATGTGAATCAGCCATTATTATTCACGAAATTGCCCGCAACAACTGTCTCAAATTACCCCACACCACCCTAAACTTACTTTCTTCCGTTACATCCCGCTGTGAGCTATCCAAAGAAGCTTTTTCCTCGCTTTTTTCTGCAGTAGCTGACGACGTACTAGGTTGCTGCTCCTCTTCTTCATTATCCTGCTGTTCTTTTAGGGGCAAATTTTTCATCGGCGCACTGGTATTTGCTTCTCCTTGGGGTTGGGACGTCGGCATGGACTTTGTGGAAGTGGAAGGAGGAGAATGGGTTGGATCTTCGGGGCATTTTTCGTCATCAGAGTCCAAAACTAGTGGTCGTTCTTGGCTCCAAAACCGTCCGGTAGGACTAGACGGCGGTGCGGGAATAGGCATATTTTCGTCTGGAAAAAGAGCAAAAAATGCACAAAATAATGCCGCGTTCGCCAGACGTAAATCCGTACGTCCGTTCGTCAACCCGCAAACCGTTGACGTGATGTTGGGTTGACGGACGGACGGACACGTTACGGGTTGACGAACGGACAGACGTACGGACTACGGACGTCTTGTGAACGCGGCATAATGCGTGTTGAAGACGGTTGATCCGTACGTCCGTCCGTAAATCCGTAAAGCCAGGGTATAGCATATCTAGGAGTACACGGCACACCGCAAACAACCGAATGCTTTTTACGGACGTTACGAATTTACGGACGTCTTGTGAAAGTGGCATAGACGGACGAACGTATGGATTTAGACATCTGGTGAATGAGGCATAAGCAAGGAGAGGAGGAGAAAGGGGAAAAGCAAGCCACAACACAAACAACAAACACACAAAAAAAAAACAAACAAAAAACAACAACAAAACCAAAAAAAAAACAAAAAACAACCCAAAAAAAAAAAAAAAAAAACACAAAAAAAAAAAAAAAAAAAAACAAAAAAAAAAAAAAAAAAAAAAAACAACCAAAAAAAAAACACAAAAAAACAACCCCAACCCAACCCCACCCCTATTTTTACATGCTAACAAGAGAAAAACAGATGATAATCATAAAAATTTTTGCTTTTGCGGAAATTTCAGCCTCTAATTTCAAGCAAAAAGCCGTGTGACATCGCGGGCAAAAATTAGAGAAATTTGTACCCAAATTCGGTCCTAATTCTTGATTCCCAGAAGCACCGTCCGCTTGGTCTGATTCGTTCTTTCCCGCCTCGGGCGGACTTCCTCTTGTCATGTCTTCCATGAAAAATTCACCGGAATTTATCCCCACCACCAGAAAAGACAAGAAAAGTTTCTAAAAATTTCGAAACTCGAAGAAGAAATCGAAAAAAAAGTCATGGACCGCTAAAACGCTAGCGGACGACCGCACGTTTCATGTACTCCTAGAGAGGCCTTCTAGGAGTTCTACTCTAGGAGTACATGCACGTTTAGAGTCCAAAAATCGTCGACGTCTATAAAAATTTATACGAAAACGTTGTGGATGTACGTGCCACAGCGGGAACCATGGACATCTTCAAACTAATTAGGACCGAGAAGACAACCTGCGCTTAATCTCCGCACTGGGGTGTTCTCACTAGCGCGAATCGCAGTTGCGCATCACCCAGAAGCGCGAAATCAAAAGCGCGAAATGTCAGTAGCGCGTCACCAAATGTCCGCGTTTTCCAGAAGAGCGCTCTCTCATTAGCGCGCCACATACTTTGCGCGCCGAAAAATGTCCGCGAATATCCATTAGCGCGAAGTCCCAGTTGCGCACGTCTCATTAGCGCGAAACGTGATTTCCTTCCTAAATTAGAGGGGGCTCATTTGCTTTAGAGCATTACTCCTTTCCAAGAAGCAAACTGAACAACTTAGCGACACAATGCAAATTTGTAAAAACAGTAGCCCACACTCCACACAGTAGCAAGTCACTCCACATCACACATTACCACATATTCAGTATTGTGCAGAGTGTCTATAAACCTAACACCTTTCTGTGGATGTAACTCTGGAACCACACGTTGGATTTCGATGCGGTGTTTTGCATTTAGTAGCCAAGGCTTCAGCTTAGATGGGAATAAAATTTCAACTATTCGGACCACATACTTACTTCGAAATTGTGCAAACATCAAAGTTGAAGCCATGGCTATACTAAATACAAAAAACCGCATAAAAATTCAACGTGTGGTTCCAGAGTTAAATGCACGGAAAGGTGTTCAGTTTATTATGAAACACCCTGTACAATACAATCTGTTATGTAGTAGTAGGAGTGGCTACATCTTTAGCCAGTTACCAATGTTTGTCTAGCATAATGGACATGGATGCATGCATGTACACTGTACCTACAAGTCAGGGAATATGCTGAATAACAGACAGTAGCAATGGCAGTGGCAGCAAGAAATACCCAGTAATCCAATGTTTTCTCGCTCAAAATAAAAGTTATTCTTTAGGAAAAAATCGCGCTTTTGGAATGTCGCTAAAGCATGCAATCGCGCTTTTGGGGGGTCGCGAAAACATAAAATCGCTATTTTGAGGTGTCGCGCACATGAGAGTTGCGCAAGCTTCCAGGCGCGCACATGCAAATCGCGCTAGTGAGATGACGCGCTCACCTCATGACGCTATTTTGGGTTTCGCGCTACTGAGAGGGGCGCATCTGGATTCGCGCTAGTGAGGGTAGACCTACTATGCTGCCAGCTAACCAGAAAGAAAAATTCGAGCAACATTATGTTGCCTACTGACAAGATGGCACTAAAATTCCAGCAATCTCCAGGACCATACAATTGCATGCCATTATTTCTTTCCACATCAACGCGTTTGTGATAGTCAAAGAGAAATGATCTCCACCCCTACCCACTTGTGTGTCACCGCAAGTTGTAAAACACACTGCCAGTAAAGTGCTCATGAGGGCTGCTCCATTTGTCACGTGCGATAATATCTTGCCTGTCAGGTGTATTCCCTCAGGGCAATATATCAGAAACAATTTGAGACAATTGCGTCTGTTTGTATACCCAGTTTCATGAAGAAAAAGTCACACATAAATGAGTAGTAGACAAGACAGAGTGCTGTCCTTACAACAAAAGGGGATGTATTTTATGGTGTCCAGTTTTCGCCATAGGTCGAAACAGTTTTGCGACAAATTGACACCCACCCTAGAGTCATGACTCGTTGAAAGTGTTTGTGGTGGACGGACACTTCTTTTCTATGTGAACTTGCATACCATCTCGCGTAAATTCTGTAATTCAGTGGTGTACTGTACTGTTGAAGTATCAAAACATGCTTTTTCACTCCTTTTGGTATTTGGGAAACTTTTGCTTCACAGCTTTTGTGCTGCTCTTTCACTTTTTCTCTGTGGCCTACGGATGCTTTGGAACGATTTCCCCCATCACTACTACAACTGTTTCAACAACGACCACCACAACTGATGGTAAAGCTTGCAAAAGGAAAGCTAAAAAAAGCAGCTTCATTTTGTGAGCAGAACACATAAATCGGTTCATTTTTATTTAGCGTCCTGTAGCTTCACCTGTAATCTCAACGGCCAAACAAGCTTCGAAATTATACAGGGTGTTTCTCGTGCTGGAAGCACTTGCACGCAGGCGTCAGGAGAGACGGGGTTGTTCAAATTTGGGGTTACCGGTGGTACCTGCGGAGGGGGAAATGTGGGTGGTGGGGCTCCGGTTCAATTTCGGGGTAGTCAACAAACAATCGATGGATCCGCGACCATTACAACCTGTGCATCGATAAATGGACTGAATGGCAACTTGGAATCAACGAATCCCATTCGGCTGGCCAGTTACTTCGCCACCGAGTGCACCAATGGTATTTTGACTGTAAAAATCGCGTACAACAACGGGGATATCGACGTGATCAATGGGACAACCGAAATCAACTGCGGCGCTTGCTAGTTTTGAGATTTGATTACTATCGAGATTTGGAAATGATGGTCACAAAATTTTTACTAACTTGTATGTTTTGTAATTTTCGATGATGCTTTGTAATTTTTATTACTTTTGCTTTCTGTTCGTGAAGATAAATAAAAAATAACTGCAGCAAGTCGAATCAGCGAGATTTTTTGAAAATGGAATTTTTTGGTCCATTTTTCCGCTTTTTTCGTTGAAAGGAGCCAGAAATGGTAAGTAGAATGTCGATTTGATTACAAAATTTTCTTTTCTTCCTGCAAGTTTATCAAGAATTCATATTTTCTTTTTGTTTCAGACCTCAACTAACGCACAGGAAGAGGAAGATGAAACAGAAGAGGACGATCCATCATCGTCTCCTCTTGTCACATTTCTCCTGGGGGACGATTCAACTCACAGCTTACGAGATATTTTGGAAGCGGACGAAGATGATGATCAAGAATGCATAACGCAAGAGGAGGGTGGAGGGGAAGATTGCGCCGCAACTACTAGCAACAACTTAGCCGAATTTCGCAGCGAATGGAACAGAGAAATTGAGAGCAAAAAGAGGAGGAATGCTGCTGCTTTTGAAACAGAGGAGAAAATTCCGTTTCGAAAACCGATTTTGGGCTCGAAGGAGGAAAATTTTGAAAAGGTTGGTTCGAAGAGAGAACTTATTGGTCTCATGGCTCATTCACATTGGAAGAAAAATGCGCTCGGCGTACGCCCGGCGAATGCCTCCGATGTGAATGGGCCATTATTTTACACGATAGCACGGCGTGCTACGGTTCCCAAAACTTGGCCGAGGTCTGATAGCTGAGCAGTAAAGTTTTTCCGAGCTTATTGCGTTTTGTGATGATGAAATAAATTTACTGTAACCACAAGATATTGCAAAAACAAAACATAAATCAATAACATGACATATACATACGTACGTATGCCCGACGCAATGATGCATCTGGGAGCACTACTGAAGCATCCGCACTTGACGGGCTACCCAGCAGCGCCCCCATCAACATCAGTACGCCAGGCCTCAAAATATCAAATCACTTTGCCCTAATGCCATGAAACTCCACCGTTTGGGGCCATTTAGCCCTCTTACGTCCCAGTGGTGTTTCTTACCTAAGTGGCTGGAGCCTGTTCCATTGCATGAGCCTGTTCCATCGTGATGAGATATTTTCTGTCATGTGTTAGCTACCTGTCCAATTGCTGCAAAAGAAAAAAATGAGAAATTGCAAAAGTAGCGTATGATTGTAAAAGAATACCACTAAATGCAAACTACTATGGAAATAACTGCAGCTCAGCTATCGGGTGAAAGGGTACCGTAGCACCCCATACTATCGTAAGGCGAATACAGGGTGGTTCAAAAGTAGCGTTAAAAGATTTGTGCTTCACCAAGTTTACTTGGATTATAGGTACATGTCCCGAAAACTTGTGTACAAGAGGTGGTCCAGAAGTAGTTTTCCAACGAATTCTATTTAACTGCGGAACTTAGCGAGTGACTGTTGAACCACCCTGTAATTTTGCTAATGTTTTCTAGGCCAAATCCCTGTTCTTGAAAGGCTGCGACCACGAAAAACGTGGCGAAATGCACGACGCAATACGCTGCTACACGCTTTCTGTACGCCTGGTGGGAGACATAGAGAAAAGGCTGTTTTCCCGCTCTTCTGCGCACCGTCTCGGTGGCTCAGTGGCTAGCGGGAGCGGCTCGCCCGCATCTTCGCGGAGTTCAACTCCTACACCGTCCTTTACTGCCAGCGAAACTCAAACGTCTTCCACTACCATTGATCAATCTTTGCTCACGAGATTACAACAAAGAACCATGGTCAATGGTAAGGGAATGAGCTATTTTGTTCATCACTTACTGAAGCAGCAAGTGCAAAGGGTTTTAGTAGCCGGGTTTGTCCCATGGTCGGGTTTACCCCACGCCCACACTACCCTTCCTCTTGGGTTGAAGGGCCGGTAGTGAGAAATAAAATTTGTTGACATGTTTTTTCTCTATTTCAGGCATCCAAATTTCTTGCCAACCTTCAACTTCTGTAACTAAACCTGGTACCCCGCACATCTCTAATCTTCCTACCGAACTGCTCACCCTAATATTTCGCTGGGTCATTTCGTCCGAACTTGATTTACACTCACTGGAAATGCTGTCCATGGTTTGTAGCGGATTTTACCTGTTGGCAAGAAGCGACGAACTTTGGCGCCAGATTTGCGCGCGAATTTGGCGGCGGCGGAATGCGGCGGGAAATTTGAATTTGAATTGGCCCACTTGGCGTCAAATGGTGCTGCAAAGGCCCCACCCGTGGTTCCATGGAGTATACATTTCGAAAGTTTCCTACGTTCGGCAGGGTGAACCGGGTTTTCAGGATGGATTTTACCGACCGTGGCATTTGGTGGTGTACTATCGCTATGTGAAGTTTTTTGCTGATGGTAAGTATAAAAGCAGTGCTGGAATGGGTGAGGTCGCATTTAGCGATGCGCACTCGTAGTATCGCTTTTGTTGCAAAACTTGCCTATTTTTATGCACATTTTGTTTCCTTTTTAGCCAAGTAGCCGCCATTTGGTTGGTTACTTGACTAAAACGTAACTAAAATGAGCATAAAAATACACATGTTTTGCAAGAAAAAGCGCTACTACGTGTGCGAAGTGCTGTTTGCGACCACATTCATCGAAAATTTGTCTCACTTTTCCTTGCTTACCCTTTGCTATTCTATTCACTACTTGCGCTTGGAGAATTTGATTAGGACGTACATACCGTATTTTGGGACACCATATTTTGTCCCCAAATTTGTACGATCCCAAAATTAGTTCATGTACGGTATCATGTGCTATTAACGATATGCAGTAACGCGACTGGGTTGGTCGATAGCGACCCCTTTTTAGTGACTGATTGGATCTGTGCCTGCGGGGTCGTCGACGTCATTTGTTTTCAATTCTTCTTTTCACTCGCTCTTTTTCCGCTCCCAGATGATTGAACAGGGTCGATGACCACGCAGACACGATCCAAAGTTTCACTAAATACCGCGGGGTCGCCATCGACCAAGCCAATCGCGTTACTGCATATGTCCATTGCCATATAGGGTACTATGGGGTAAACCCGGACACCTAAGCTTTTCTGAACTTGCCGCTTCAGCAAATGATGGACATGGTAGCTCATTTGAAATAGGAGAGTTCTAGGAATCAATTGGTAGAATAAATTATCTCAATCGGTCGTATGCTTGCTGAGATTTTCTAGGTGTCCGGGTTTACCCCCGTGTCCACTCCGGGTTTACCCCACAGTACCCTCTATTCGCCTTGCTCCATAAGAGCAGTTGTCGTTTCGACCTCCCCACCGATAATTTGAGCTGTTATCACTGAAATCAGCTCAAGATTCAGCGTACTTCGGCCTGCAAAAAAAATTGCTTCGGCCTGCTTTGCGTGTGTGTGTGTGATAACTGCAGCTAAATTCGGCTAAATTCGAGGTCGAAACGACAACACTGCTCTTATGGAGCAAGGCGATATGGCATCTGTTTCATTCAGGTTCCGCAACCATGCTCACGACTGCGGACGAGCCAATCAGCGTCGTTCCTCTCCTCTCCTCCGCCAATCCCCGCCATCCATCCGCCTTGCGCGGCGCTTATTGGCTTACGCCCTACGACACTGTCTCCGCCTACTTTCTGCGCAACTTGAACAACCGCGCTACTGCAGCTGCTGATGGGTGCTTTGCAGGAAATTCCTTGAACGATTATTCATCTTCCTCCTTTGTGCCGCAGTATGGAAGGAGAAAAAGAAATACAGCGCAACAGCCCTACGATCCTATGGAGCAGTGTTTTAGCATGGTAAGAAAGACAGGAAGGGAGAGCCAGCCATAATCGTTCGCAAGACAAAATAACGAAAAAATTCGTCGTTCTTGGGTGAACTCGTGAGTTTGATGTTTCGCCTGGCTATGATACTGCTGGAGAAGGGGTTGGGGGCGATTTGAAAAGAATAGGGCGCTGTCTTGCGTGGCCAAGTTCCGTAATAAATTCAACCCGTCCGTGGGTTGTAGGGTAGTGTTGGGAAAAACCGCCCACCCTACATGGGCAATTTTGTCCTCCGACACATACTTTAGCTCGAATATGTATCTCGCCTCTATTTCCTAGCCATAAAGTAGCAACCTTGGCTTGGCAAGATGGGGGGGGGGGTAAAACCCCCATTGAATGGACGGATTTGTCCCACTCTACCCTAATTATATGGTGGCTACTATAGGATAAACCCGGACACCTACATAAGCTTTTCTGAACTTGCCGCTTCAGCAAATGATAAATATGGTAGCTCATTTGAAAGAGCAGAGTGCAAGGAATCGATTGGTAGAAAGCTTGTCTTAATCGGTCGTATTATGGTTGCTGAGGTACGGGTACAGGGTCTCTTACGTATATACTGGGTGTCCGGCTTTACCCCCGTGTCCGAGTTTACCTCACAGTACCCTACTTTGTTTGTT
>JASAMW010001034.1:0-53668 GCA_030247985.1 Epsilonema sp. ZAB3_2
GAAGCTCTGGCTAGGGGCCAGGCATACCTACTCATATTTACGCACAGAAGTACGTTCAGGTAAATTGCGCACTTATCATTGCAGTACCTGTGCGTGTATATCTGTGCGTACATGGCCCATTACTGAGAGTATCGCGCATATATTCGAATTTCCACAGAAGTTTCTCACCTGATGTGAATTGCATGAACGGCACATTTTACTTAACTTTCGCTCCCTCTAGATGTCGCTTTTCCGCACTTTTCTAGGCTAGAACTGTCCACTCATCGACGTCGACTGTGTTGGGAAGCGACGCCTCGTAGCATACACGAAGGCGTGGCCCAAGCCATCAACCAATCAGATTGTCTCGCTTTCGACACGTCCATTGCTCAGCTGTTTGCGGAAAACGGAAATTTGGGCATCAACGTCACCATAACTATGGTGTAGCTGTTTCGTTGAATAGTAGCGGAAAATTCGGATGTATTGTACATGCCATAGGAGTTGCAGACGCTATCTCTCTGAGTGTAGATCGGCGCTTATTGTTCCATCATTTTTTTCACCTTTGGGTCACAGCACTAGATACCGTAGTAGGCATGCTCTCAGCTTGTTTGTACATCCAGTTTATGCTGTTGTGTTGACAATTCTGCATGATTTGCTTGCACCATTCTTCATCAGCTTTTCAAGTGTCAAAACGACTGTGTATTTGCACTGTGTGTACAGTCCTATTCTTGAATACGTAGGCAATCGTCATACCCGATCATGTGTTTGTGTTGGTGAAGCAACGAGAAATACGGATTTATTGGCTTGCGAACTTTTAGCATTGACTACTCTGTAGTACACAGGACCGTATGTACGTAAACGTACTGCACATGTCAAACGACTTGACCCACCAGAAACAAATAATGCTACAAGAAATATCACAGCTTATTGACCCATAGGAAATCTTTCAGCGAACTCCAGTAGTTGCTATCGTGATACAGGTAAGTCATGGAGTTCTGTAGCGATGGCTGTAACGTGGGTTTATGATACTCGAAAAGCCAGAGCACAATTCCCCAGACTGCAGCTGCAAACCAGGGAAACACTGGAATGTTGGGCTCGGGAATCAGCTTTTTCTCCACTCCCAACCTCATCAAAGCGACCAGAATGCGAGAAAGGAGGTACAGGTTGATCTACAGACCAAAGCAAAACGTATCAAGCCCAGAGATAAAGAAGCCAAACTTTCAAGGCTCGTTCACATTGGCCACACGCGCTTTTGTGCCCATGGCCAGGCGTACGAAATGCCTCCGATGTGAATGAGCCTCCAATATTCTGACCACAAGTTGTTCCAGAACAAAAATGAACAGGTTACCTGCATATTCACGCCATTGTAATCGCCGAAGACAAAGTATCCCACTAGAAATGCCACTGCAAACGAGTGCCATTGCCACCTGGAGCGTTGCAACTGTTCCAGGGCTCCAGTGCCCAGTTTGTAGGAGAAAACAAATTTGGCAAGGTTCGTTGAGTGCATACGGGTCAGTTTTAGAATTAGCTGTAGCTTTTGGATGAGCCTGCAAGAAAAATACAGATTTATCTTATCTGAGTGACTCAGTAACCAAGGCTCGCTCACATCATGGCACGTTCACACATGGAAAGAAATTGCGCTGGCTCGACGTATGCCCGACGCATCCATGAAGGATGGCTGTCTATGCTTTTGCGTGTGTCCAGTAGTGAACCCGTCGTGCGTACGCCAAACGCATGTCTCCGATGTGAATGGTCCATCAGAGAATGCAGACATGGACAGCCGTGCGTGGCTACGTCGGAGCGCATTCCTTTCCAATGTGAACCACCCTTCACAATCACTGGGTAATCGCCCATTCATCACATTGGAGACTGGCTACTGGGCGCATGCTCGGCGTGTCTATGGTTCGACACACGCAAATGCATGGACGACCATGGATGCGTCGGGCGTACGCCGAGCGCCCTTCCAATGTGAATGCGCCATAAAAGCAGGAATGTATACAGTAACAGATAGATGGGCATAATTTGCTTACGGTCCTTTTCCAAACAAGAACGTCATGACCAGAGCATGTGGAAAGCGAACCTTTGCACCATATCTGAACAACAAATATAACTCTGTACAACAGATTGAGAAATCAGCTGGGCCAGATGAATTGAATGTGCCCATGCCCACAACTTACACTGCTCCATTGCGCAAGCCTTTTATAGCTGCCAACATGAACCTACTACCTCCAGATGTCTGCAACATCGAGTTTATGATGGCTTCCAAGGATGTCATCATGATTTAGCCAAAATAGCAAACAAAAAACCAGCAAAATAATTCAGGAAAACGATTTTTAGGATGTTCATGTGAAAGTTTTTGCAACGCTTAGCTTGGGCGTTTGTTGGGCTTGGATCGGAAATAAATTCTTGCGTAATTTATAAAACGCTCAGAAATTATGTCCATGGATTTGCGTTTGGTTGGGTTACGGTAGGTATCCAGGGTTTGATTGATTTGATTTGATTTGGAGTCTAATTTTCAGCTTTTCCTGCCTCTGCAACTTGAAAAATGGACAACTGCAAGCATGTGCACACATTGAAAACGTCGATGTTCGACTCCTCGATTTTCAATCCACAAAAATGGCTTTGTAACGAATGCGGAACTACCGAAAGCGTTTACGTACGTGAGCAATATATTTCTCTGCTGTTTTTGCGCTTTTTTTGGCTGCTTGCAAATTTGCATTTTTCAGACGTGTTTGACATGCTTCAACGTCGCCTGTGGTCGCTATATCAAGGAACATGCGTTGAACCATTTTTTGGAAACACAGGTAGGCGTGCACTTTCTGTATATACTTACGTACGCGTAAAGTATGTACGTGTACGTACGTACGTACTGTGCGAGGAGCATGGCGCATGTGCGTGCATCTGTATCTTGGGTATCACGTATGTATATGCATATGTACGTATGTATGTGCCTATTATCCACACGCATGTAGGTACAATGGGGTAAATCCGGCCACCCCACGTACGTACATAGAAAGAACCGCATTCAGCACCAGGTGGCCGGGTTTACCCCATGATCGGAATTACCCCACAGTATCCTGCTTCAGTTCACGATTTTCTTCTGCCCCGTTTTACCTCTGATGAATTTCATGCCTTTTTGTGGAAGCAACGGACGATGTCGCATTTTTTCTTGCAAAACTTGTCTATTTTTATGCACATTTTATGTACTTTTTAGCCAAGTAGCCGTTAGTTGGCTGGCTACTTGGCTAAAAAATAGATAAAATTTGCATGGAAATGAGCAAGTTTTGCAACAAAAAAGCGCTACTACGTTACGCGTGTGCGCAGCGCTAAATGCGACCTCACCCATTTGGGGTGCTTCATATAGTACGTTACGCAAAAATAGGGGGGAGGGGGCTGGGGCGAATGTGACGTTAGCGTGACGATGTGTCACTCTATGTACATAGATAAGCATACTGGGGGGGGGGGGCGGTAGTGGCCATAAAAAGCGTGATTTAGGGGGGGGGGGGGAGGGTGCGGCGGATGAATTTTTGCGTGACGTACTTTATGAAGCTCCCCTTTGGCGCTTTTTTACAGCACCCGATAGCCTTGGAAGTGAACGAAGGGTACGCTTACTGCTACGAATGTGACGACTATATCCTCAACGACAATTCAGCCGGCGATATCCGGCTAGTGAGAGACATACTCTCGGTTATCTCCAAGCAGAAGTTCAATCGTCGAAGGTTGGATGGAAAGGAACTCAGGCCTTCTACCATACAGCAGCACAGTTCTGTAGGATCGGAGCTACCGCAAGAAGACTTGCAGCACGCGGTGATAAAGTTTCGAAGGTATATTCGTCTTGCACGATAGTACGAAGCGCTTTCTCAACCCTCCCCACGTCCCCAGAATAGCGCGTATCTTTCTTGCAAAATTGGTGCATTTTGCATAATGTCGAAGGTAAATACTGCACCCGCTATTCTGTGGGAGGGTTGGAAAGCGCGTCGTACTATCGTGAAAGACGAATATTGAAATGTACACTGGTCTGTCTAGCCATCCACAAAGAGCTCGCTATGGAACACAAATCGTCGTTTTCCGCCTCGTTTACATGTACTCCTGTAAAATAGGAGTGCGTGAAGCTTGGACAGCAATCCGTACTTTGCCTTTCTATTTACACAAAACTGCTTGAGTTCCATAGCGAACTCTTAGTGGCCAGACTTGTACTGTAGAACCGAACAGAAAACTGGCAAACACTGAAAAACATATTCAAAGCGTAAAGAAGGAAACAGATGGAATGAAATACGCAGTTTTAGTTTGTGAAGCGTTTTGAATCTTTTTAGGCTGAACTTGATGAGCAAAGTGTTCTCTGCATGGTACAACTATACCAAATCTAAATTCCGAAGCGGTGGCACCGCACTGCGACCTAGAAAAAGTTCTCTGTCCACATCAACATCATCCGTCGCACCTTCAGAAACTGCACAGGTTTCGTCACCTTCGTCATTTGTGGACGAGACTGCTCCCGCGTACACGGAAGCGTGCGTACCTCCGGGCGTGACAGGCCTGCGTAATCTCGGCAATACGTGCTACGTGAACTCGGTGTTACAAGTGTTGAGGTGAGCTCGATCGAGAGGAGTATCCACCTTATGCAGTAAGGCGATTGGGTTGGTCGATGGCGACCCCGCGGCATTTAGTGAACCAGCCAGCTACGGCCAGCTTCGCTGGCCTACCTGTCTTTGAAGTTAGACAATGCGTGGGTATGAAGTACACAAATATTAGCAGGATTTCTTTTAGACCATATTTTTTGTGCGTTTGAAAATTGTCTGCTCTACAGTATCTGATAACACCGATATAATACTTTACCCTCTGAAAATTCTTTGCTTTACAGTATCTGATAACACCGATATAATACCCGATCCTCAGAAAGTGTTTTTTCACCAATATAATACTTGACCCTCTGAAAATTTCTTGCTTTACAGTATCTGATAACACCGATAATAGTTGACCCTCTGAAAATTTCTTGCTTTACAGTATCTGATAACCAACTAACTATCCCCATCGGGGCTAGAAGAAAACATCTACGTATGACCCTCTGAAAATTTTGTGCTTTACAGTATCTGATAACCCACTACTATCCCCATCGGGCTCGAAAACGTCTGTGTATTCTGAAATGATAACGTCACACATTTCTTCATGCACTGATGACGTCACACAACATTTCCTCAAACCCTTTATGTCATTCGTGAACGTTTTATTCATACCCTTTATGTCATTCGTGAACGTTTTATTCATACCCTTTATGTCATTCGTGAACGCGCGCCGCTGCGGGAGCGGATGACGTCACATTCCTTCGCCCAAGCGCGGCTGCCTTTCTATTTCGTAACTACTACACTCTTCTCTATCCATTAACACGGAAAGAGAGCGATAAGGCATATTTTATACGTATGCTACATCACCCAAGCAGCTACGGGTATGATTCACTTTACACTGCGGAAGAAAGCGCGGCAGCTTTTCTGTTTCATAATGACACTCTTTTCTACCCGTGAACACGAACGGACGAACGGACGGACACCTCTCCTATTTGTAAGTAGAAGTTTGGATCGGTGCCTGTGAGGTCGTCGACACGTCATTTGTTGTCAATTCTTCTTTTCACTCGCTCCTTTGGCGCTTCCAGATGATTGAACAAGGTCGACGACACCGCAGACACCGATCCAAACTTTCACTAAATGCCGCGGGGTCGCCATCGACCAACCCAATTGCCTTACTGCATATGGTGCATAACGAATGTCTGAATACGAATAATGGACGATTCACATAGACTAACCAATGAGAAGTGTGTGCTTTTTGTAGCAACTTGGTGGAATTTCGCGAACGATTTCTCAACTTCTGTCCTGTTTCGCCTGTTTTGGACCCAAGCGCGAATAAGGCGTTTCTGAGGCAGACTACTGAAGAATGCTTGAAGGTACAGTTATGTGTGCACTACTTACGTATGTACAGGCTTATATTACGCAAATAAGTGCTCATGGAGGCTGTGTATGCATAACGATAGCAAGAATCCGTTCAGTGTGCTGAGCGCGTAACATGTGCATAACCGTAGAACCTACTTGTGAAATATGCGAATCCCAACAGGCGTTTTATTGTATTGAGGTCTGCGAAATATAACCGGGTCTTTCAGCAATCGAATGCGTGTTTATTGCAGAGAGTGACAAGAGCAACGCCCGGTAAAACGACAGAAGAAGAAGCTGCAGTTGCTGCTGTGAGCTCAAAAGATGCCATGTAAGAGCGTACTGTACACTCAACTTGCATTCATTATTCGTAGCAATGCTGTTGGTGCTGTACATAGCCTATGCATGTAATAGGTAGTTGGAACGAAACCACCCATGGGACAAGTCCGCCCACACCCTATTACGGTTTACCCCATTACCCCATGGTTACCCCATTATCCCATGGTTCTCGAAAATGTATCCCCCATTATCCCATGGTTCTCGAAAATGTAATCTCTGCCGTCCTCTGCGTCATGAGTTCCCACTCTCGCCAGGTGGGATTAAAGCGACTGGCAACCCCAGCGGCAGTATGGTGCGCCCGCTCGCTGGCTTCTAAAGGCACCAGTGCTTTCCTTCGGGTCAGCACACCCCGACCAGTGGTCGCTGATGGCTGTTCGGCTTCGTGCCAGGCCCTTCCCTGGTTCGGGCCATTGTTGGTCGTGCCTTGTGGCACTGGACTGGCCCACCATAACGGGCGTTGTTAAAGGTTCGGAGGAGACTAGGTGGGTTTCACCTACAGCCGACCCTGTGGGGTACGGTCTCGCCAAAAAAAAAAGAAAATGTAATCTCGGGATAGTACTTCTGCCTCTGTTTCTTCGTTTAGCAATGCAACAACCGTGGCTAGATAAGATGGGTGTAAAACCGCCATAGGGTGAACGGATTTCCCCCATGAGCGGTTTTGTTCCACGCTTTCCTACTATGTACATACTGTACAATGCACACTTCTAATATTCAATCAGACTACTTCTGTAATGTTTGTGCTTGTGTGGTGTTATGTAGCAATTTGAGCGAGGAAATTCGAGCTTTGTTAAAAGTGATGTGGTCGGGCAAGCTGTCCCTGGTAATACCGCACGGCTTTCTGCACGCGGTGTGGCACGCCGTACCGTCCTTCAAAGGCTACCAGCAACAGGACGCGCAGGAATTTCTCTGGTATGTAATCTACAACACGCGTCAATCAATCTTTCTTGTGCCGAACGAGGAATCGAACCCGAGGCTTTTCCTTCTCCCCGTTGTACCGCTGCGCCATATGGTCGAGCGTCTCATGCTCGTTTGGGAACTGACTATGATATAAGTATGCGGGACCAATCGAGGCAGGGGTAGTTGAGCCATCCTATTCTATAGATCTTTTAAAAGTTGGCAATGCGCGCCAAACTTGACACGGCGGCTTGCGAGGAAAAGTAGGAATTTTCAAACTATCCCATGACCCGAATTGTCCCGCATTACCCTACTATTTCAGTCAAATGCTGGACAAGCTCGGCGACGAGGAAGAGGCGGCCGGAGCTCCGTCGCACAAAAAAGGCTGTCAAAAGCGTCAACTGACGTCACCCGGTAGCAGCGTGACGGCGGCGACGTCACCGCGGCGTCAGGTGACGTCATCGGCGAAGCAGCAGCAGGAGACGGCGGTCGGCGACCTCATTCACTCGCTGTTCGACGGTCAACTGCGCAGCGAAGTCACCTGTCTGCGCTGTCACACGACGTCAGTGCGGGTGGAGCCCTTCTCCGACCTGAGCTTGGAGTTTCCCTCCCGCTACCAGGACTGCAAATTGACCAGTCTCAACTTGGCGGAGGAAAGCTGCGACCTGTACGAAATGCTGCAAGCTTTCACCAGCGTAGAAGACCTGGGACAAGTCTACGATTGTGATACCTGCAACAACACCGCCGGAAGTACTACAACTACAGGGTCATCATTGGTGTCGTCGAGGGGTGGCAGACTCGTTTCTGACCCGGAGGAGGGAGCGGAGGAAAGTAGACGGCGTCGCTCGCCGAGAAAGGGAGGAGGAGTGGGGAGCGAAAGTGCGCCGGAGAAGAAGGAAGCGACGAGGCGCGGCGGACGCCAGATGACGGGGGCGCAGAAGCGAATGACGGTGGAGAAGCCGCCCAAGATTCTGCGGCTGCATCTGAAGCGCTTTCGCTGGTCGGGCCGCAATCAGCGCGACAAGATCAGCGTGCACGTCCAGTTCCCGATCACGCTGGATATCAGTCGCTTTTGCAGCGTCGGAGGCGGCGGCGGCGGTGGCGCAGGCGGTAGCAGTTTCTACCAGCTCTGCGGCGTGATCATGCATCACGGCCGCGGGTTCAATTCCGGCCACTACACGTCCTACTGCTGGAATTCGCACGGCGAGTTCTGGATGCACTGCAACGACGCTCGGTTGGAACTGTGCTCTGAAGAAGATGTGCTGGCCTCGCAGGCCTACATCCTCTTCTACTCCAAGCAAGAGGAGAAGGCGGAGAGCGAGCCGGAAATGTCGACGGAACATCCGCAGCGGCGTCTGTCGGAAACGAAAGAAGGCAGCGAGGATGGTCAGGAACCGAAGAGGAAAAGTAGACGCACCCGGGCTAGCGCTAAACTGGTGGAATAGACTGGCATTTTAGAAGAGGTCGGATCCAGAAGTCTGGAGTACTGTGCATGCTGGCTGATTTTTTTGGAATGAATTCTTGTTCCGAATAGGCGGATGTGTTTAGGGATCGTTTACAAATTACGTCAGATGGTTTTCAGCCAAATCCCTAGGGTACCCCCCTGCCCCTACCTGAGGTAATTTGTAAACGATCCCTGTTTAGATCGGAATCGGAGCACAAAGTTCATACAGGAGTATAGTCTTTACGAGTATGTACATACGCTACATACTGTAGTCTTTGTTTTATGTTACGTCGTACGTAAGCTTGGTTCGATAGCTACCTTTCCTGTGTTTGTAACCAAACCAGAGGTATAAACGGGAGGAATTTTATTTTCTTGTGGGTTTCGCTTTGGAGGCATTGGATGTTGTGTTGAATCAATCTATTGGATAGATTGAGTCGTGCTGCGTTCACCAAACGTCCGTCAATCCGTACGTCCGTCCGTCCATCCTTCAACCGTACGGTTGACGTGGGGTTGGGTTGACGGACAGACGGACACGTTACGGGTTGACGGACGTCTGGTGAACGCGGCATCAGTGAGTTTGTATGTAAATATTCTATGACGTGTGCTGTTTTCATCTGTTTCGGTGTACAATACAAAGTGTCAGTAAAAGTTTGACGATAAGTGAATGGCATTTCTTATTGAACTACAGCGAATGGTGAAGATTCAGTGATCGACATTGTACTTTTGTTCTTATTGTGCTCACAACATAAATCTGTGAAAAATTGCGTATGTACGTACATACACAGTACCGTACGTACGCACATAGTGTGATACTGTGCTTGTGTGTACGTACGTACTACGTACGTATGAAGCGTATACAATATGTACCAAGCATGCTACGTACTATTACAGTGTTGAGCGCATCACCTGTGCAATGTGCATGCACATGACAATAGTTTCTACGTTGGGTAATGTTGTATGCACTGTAGCTAATGGTATAGTATTCTGTTACTGGATAATGTGCGTTATCATTCTCTAAAGTCTTACAAGAATAAAAATTTGCTTTGTTTTTTCAGAGTTATCACCAACAGGTTACTGCTAAGCTGCTTGCTTTTGAAGAAGAGAGAGAGCAGACTGTACGCAAGAAAGTGGCCAGTATCACAACCCCTGGAAAAAAGCTTCCACTACATCAAGCCAAAGAAAGAAATGTAAGAGTGACAAAAGTTTTGAAGCAATAATCGAAGAAATCAGACAATAGGGCGCTACACACGTAGCGAAAAACTCCCGGGGAATTCCCCGTAAGTCTGCGATGAAACATAAGGGAGGCCGGTGAATTCACCGGGAGATTGAAACTCACCATGTCTAAACAAGTGAGAAAAAGTCCCCCCCCCCCCCCCCCCCCCTTGGGATCAATGCTCGAAACGCAAAACAAAACTCGAAGTTCAAACTCACCATGAATTCGCCGTGAGTTTTCTAACCACGTGTGTAGCGTACTAATAATTTTGTAACCGACTGTGACTCGGTGGTAAAAATATTCTAAATTTCTATGATGGAAACTGAGATTTTCTCTTTCAGTAAGGCCCCAGCAGGTGGCTGCTGAGACTTTTGATCGTGCTGGACTGTTGAATTTCCTTGGAGGCAGACAAGTGGGACCTTGCGGAGCTGCGACTTCTTTCACTTGGATTCTCCATTTCTTGAACCAACTGGTAAGTTGGAGAGTCGCGTATGTCATCCAGAAATCTCACAGTCGGTTTTCTTTGCCATTGCCTGCGCATAATGCATACGAATCCAACACAAGAATACGAGAGCGGGAAATAAGTAGGGTACAATGGGGTAAACCCGGCCATGGGAAAATCCGGCCACCTAAGTTTCAGGGCTGCATATCTCAGTAACCAATGGACCGATTGAGACAAATATTATGTCTATCGATTACTTTTAAACTCTCCTCTTTCAAATGAGCTGTTTGGTTCATCATTTGCTGAAACAGCAAGTTCAAAGAAGCTGAGGTGGCCGGGTTTACTCCATGACCGGGTTGACCCCACCCCACAATACTACAGTACCCACAGCATTCGCATCATCCATCATTGAAACAGCAAACCTACGAGTTTACGCCGGCGCATTCACTTACAATTTCTGGCCCGTCTGCTTCTCCACCATGTCCGCCACGTTCTGCGGCGTGTACAGATTCAGCGGCGAGTTGTACTGCAGGTGTACGAGTTTGGCGTTGGGCGCGTGCGTGGGCGGAATCCAAACGCCCACCGCCGCGTCCTTCGTCGGGCTCATTAACGGCGGCGTCTGCTGCAATACCACTGAGCTGCTGGTAGCGCTGGACATAGGCGTACTTCTTCCCGAGCCCATGGTAGGACTGCGCAAGTGCAGTGATTCGCGCAACTGAGATCGTAGCTGACTCTCTGTAGTGGTGAGCGCAGTAGGGGCAGTGGGGGAGATGGGCGATGATGATGGGAAGAAGGCATGACTGCTGCTGAAACTGGCCGATTTGCGATGATGCGTGGGAGGACGGGGCAAGTAGGTGGTGATGTCGGGCGCTGGGCCGCCAGCAGAGGTGGAGGAGGATGAGGGAGAGCTGCACAGCTGCTCGGCTAGGCGCAGGGTTGTGGCTCCCTGGAAAACAAACGGTGTGGTGTACAGTCACTTCAGGTTGCATGATCAAACAAAACGGCTATAGCTGTCCTGATCAAAAGGGGAAATTGTGTGATTGAGCTCATTCAGGTGTGTAGTTCAATGGTTAGGGCGCTCGCCTGGAACGCGAGAGGTCCAGGGTTCGATTCCCTGCTCAGTGTGATGGGTAAAAGAAGGGGCAAGGGATGTGATAGCTTCGTGTGGTTTGGAGGGATAAGGTAAACGACCTCCCCCCAGTTTGTTCGATTTTCACTGTTCCCGAAAAGATTGGAGGTAGACTATGTACTACGTATGTACAAGGTACGTGCACGTACTTACAGTACTATACAGTATTATGATTGAATGGGGCAGTTCAAAGAACAGTACGGAGTAGGAGAATGCAGCATAGGTAAAAGGTTTGATTGTCTGGCTGCTCCCTGTAGAATTGTCCTCACCTGATTTGCGCGTTTCAAGTCGCAGCCGGAGTGGAGTGACTGATTCATGAGGCTGGCGAGTTGCTTGTTGCAAGGGATCACCGTCTCCTCCTCCTCCTGCTTTGATCCTTTGCTTATCCGCGGTCGCGTTTTCAGTACCATCGGTGGAGGTGCAGGCGCTGTAGAGCTCGAAGGGAAATTCGTGTGAAATGTGCTGGAACTTTTAGCCCTAAACAGTCGAGAAAGTGCCTATCACTCTCCTTGCCTTGTGGCAAGATAGTTATAGTTTTCAACAAGGCCACCCAAAAAGCCTTCTGCCCATTTGTGCCAAGAGCTGGCTCCGCCATTCACAATAACTTTCCATCGTTGCTGCTAACCATTGTTGTATATTTTCCAAGATGGAAAATATATGGGGGCGCGGGGAACGAACTGGCTGTGTAATTTCTATACAGATATGATTGACTCGAAATGTGCGTTCATTGCAGACATTTCTTGACACATTACGTGCTTTTCACCTAAATAAAAAAGTATGCCTCCGCGCACCTCTCAAAAATATTAAAAAAACATTCCTTTTAGCATCATTTCCTTATTAAGCTATTGAATGAAAAAATATACAAGGCTGCCATGTGATGCATTCATATTCATAGCATCCAGGACTTTGTACGTACCTTAACCTACCACCTACATACAGTACCTCACTTGTAGCCTCCGTCAGCTTCCACATGCACATACTTGCAGTCTCTGTCAGCTCGCATATGTATGTACGTACATACATAGTACTTGCACTCTTTTCTGCAACCTTTTTTCGAGAACAGTACAAAATCCAAATCGTGCAAACGTGCAAGGCCATGTAAAAAAGCGTACAATGACCAAGAAAGAGCAGAGCTTACTTCTCTCTCAGGTTTAGATTGTGGCTTTAGCTAAATCATGCGTGAGTCATAATCTCATCAATCTTTTCGCTTATTCTGCCTTTATGTAAGTGCCCTTACTTCCCTAGATGAGCGCAGGCAAGATGCTGTATTGCACATACTGTACATCGGCCCTATAAAATAAAACGTTCGTTTCTTCTATCCTCCGTTTGCATTGCATGCAAAGCTGGTGGCGTTGCGCCCATCGAGCTTGTATGTACTTGGAAGCATGTACAGTACATATGTATGTAGCACAGCATACAAGGCGCATAGGAAGCCTTTATGTAGCATATGATGTGTAATACGTAGCTAAGCTAGTAGACATGCATAACTATGAACAGCTCGAGAATATCATAATGTATTCCGCCTTCCGTGAAAGTTTGTCTGAACGCGCGCCAAGGAATCGGCTTTATAATCTAGCGTGCACCTTCTGGGCTGAATTGTTACACACACAGTTCTTTCTTCAGTGCATATGTACATACATAGTTTCGGGTGGACAGACAGACCGACCGACCGACAGACGTTCACCTCTGCCTATGCTAAGCGCTTTTCCTCACCGCTATCTTGAATGGGGACGGCCTCTGGGCGCGCCCCCAAAAAGGGATTTTTGAGGTTAGCTTGGCAGAAACGTTTTAAAAGTGGAGTGTCGTGCTTGCTTGGGCAAGCATGAATACAGGGGAAAGGAACATACTACGTACGAAGAAATTTGAGTCGCATTGCATCACCAGTTTTCTTTTTTGCGGCCCTAAAATTCAGTGGCCAGAGGCTCAAGATTGCTATTGTAGGGGGATGTCAGTTGTGTGATAGAGATTGATAGAGTAATCTGGCTAAAAGACCTGGATTCTGCTCTCGGAATTTGTCGGCTAATGTACCAAAAACTGGAGTGGATCTACCGTACGTAGTGTGTTTTAGTTGTATGTACATCAATGTACGTATGTACAGTATGAAAAGTGGATGGAAGGGAATTACCGTGAAATACGAAGTTGAAGCGTGCCACCCGCTGTACTGATGAGCTCCGTGGCGTCTTCGTGGGTCAGATTTGCGGCGTCCTGGTACCCGATTTGCAGCAGTCGATCGCCGGCTTGCAGCTGCCCATAAGCGGATCCAGTTGGCGCCACCTAAATAGGAAAGAGCCACATACCCGTGTACGTACGTACTGTACGTACTGGAATGTTACTACAGTACGGACTGCACCGCCTGCTATGGGACTGCTCGCTCATCTGGGTGTCAACAACGCGTGAGTATGATGTTTCACCTTGAACCGGCTAGCTGTCATGATCAAAGGGGAGAATTGTGTGACTGAGGTCATCCAGGTGTGTAGTCAAATGGTTATGGCGCTCGCCTGGAACGCAAGAGGTCCAGGGTTCGATTCCCTGGCTGGCATATCTGGCAAATTTTCCTTCTCGACTTGAAACAAATGCGAAGCGCATTACCGTACCCTTTGAATGGTGAGCGGTCGGTGGTAATCTCTGCCTCCTTCCAGCCTGAAGCCCCAGGGTACGGCGAGGCTGTCGCGTTGCAGATGCGCAGTGAATTCGAAAGCGTGAGCAGTGGATGTACCAGCCATTGTTCTCACAGTGACAGACGGCAAGTGACACCCTTGGCTAATTGTCCTCGAAAGCAAGAAGAATGCCAAGGGCAATCTGGCTTGGCTTGACTACTAATCCAGGCGCTAATAAACGGTGCAGGGCCAAGCTGTGCAATAAGCATAAGCAGCGGTGTTCATCCGTGGCAGTGAGCGAAGGGGCAGCATTAGGCCTGTAAAATAGTGCCTGTAAGCATTTGCACATTGGGTGGCAGTGCGGTGCGCGTTTTTGCAGCTGCTTTTGCCTGCTTGCCTGGCGAGCGGTATCTATTGTACGTGGTGTAAGTTTGCGCAAGAGGAGGGGGAGTACATAGTGCGGAGTTATGAAGAGGCTTTAGGCCGATGTTATTAGAGCGATGATGTTGGAATGAACAAAACATAACAGGAGCAGCGGCGGGGTGTCAATGCCCTGCGGGCTTTCTCTCCTGGCGCGTACTATAGTACATATGTAGGGTACTGTGGGGTAAACCCGGACACGGGGTAAACCCGGACATCTAAGCTTTTCTGAACTTGCCGAGCGCTTCAGCAAATGATGAACATGGTAGCTCATTTGAAAGAAGAGAGTTCAAGGAATCGATTGATACATAGACTACTTGTCGCAATCGGTCTTATGGTTGCTGAAATGTACTAGGTGTCCGGGTTTACCCCACAGTACCCTATGTACTGTAGAGTGTGTAGGTACGCTGCGCCTGCGGCTATGTAGTTTAGGCCTACCTATGTACATGCCGTTTGTACATACAGACATTCCTAGATGTTGGAGTAAATGGCAGCGAACGGAAGCGGGGTGAATGGAAGTGTTGCTATCCATCCAGCAAGGCAAACGAAGGGGTGTAAGCACAAGCGTTCATTGGTGATGTTGTGAAAAAGTGTAAGCAATGACTGTATGCATTGCATACACAAGATGTACATTCCTAAGATATGTACATTACATGGCAGCTGGTAGAAACAATGGCAGTTAGCTAGCACGGCTATGGTGTGAACAAGCCACAAGCATAAGAATAGTAAGTAGAACACAGCCCGAAGGCGAAAACGAAAAGACACCATAAGATTTTGGGAGGAAGGCTGCAGATAAAAGAATACAAGCAATAATAGCACAGCAAATGCCGGCAAGTTTGCTGCCTGACTGGCTGAAAACAAATTCACAAGCTCGCATCCGGTGCAAACGAAGCAAGAAAAGGCAACAGTAAACTATAGGCAAACTGCGTACAGACAAAAAGCAAGCCTAAATATACTACGCAATGCACGTATAACAAAGCAAGCAAAGTGTACAATACCTTTATATTGGCGGAACAGCTGTGGCAACTGCATACCGAGCCGATGCCAAGTGCACCATCGAAACCAGCTTCTATGCTGTGGTAGAAACTGAGAAGTAGAGGTGCAGAAGTAGACTCCTCATCAGCTGTGCATTTTTTGCTTCCGCGCCACTTCGCTTGCTGTTGAAGAGAAGATGCGCTAGCTGATGAATCTGAAGTTGCACGTTCCACCTACCGTCCGCCTTCATTATATTTGTAATTGTCTTCTTTTTCAGACGGAATATTAGCCGTATCTCATCTCGGATTGCCTCCACATCTTTCTTCTTCCCTCCTCCGGCTTTCTGCCAGCGCAAACCTGCAGGTACTGAACCGGGCGCAATGCAGAATTATTGGAGGGAAGAAGAGGTGCACGTTTGGGTTGGTGGAAGAAAGGCAAAAGTGCACCTAGCTAACACAGGGAAACACTAAAAGCTACTGGGCAAAAACAAAACATGCTGATGTTTAAACGATGCACCCTCCGGCAAGCAATAAATTTTCACTCTCTGCTGCTCTTCCAACTTGTGACAGATGAAAGCAGGTCGACAGGTGAACAAAAGAGCAGGAGCAATTTGTCACCTTTGTTTCAGGGCTACTGGAGGAAACCGAAATTAATATTTGAGAACAAGATGGCCGCTTTGCCGCAGAAGAAATACTACAGACAAAGAGCGCATGCAAATCCGATGTCGGATCATGACCTGGATTAGTAAGCAAGCACGCTTTGGAATATGCATGCACATTTTACTACGACAGCTGCACATGCATGCCCTAAGTTGGCTTATGACTTTGGATTGTTCCACAGCTCAGTAGTTTGGATTTTTCAGTCCCTCATGTCCAGGAAACATGGACTGGAAGCCATTGTTTCCACTGCTCAACGGTGAGACCAACTCTGACAAGAAAGTGGAGTTTTTGGACGTTGGATGTGGATATGGTGGATTGCTTGGTAATCTAAAATCTGTACTGCAGCCAATAATAGTTAGCCGGCTCGTTGTTGTTGGGGGAATATCCTAGTCATCTCATGTGTACGTACGGTTTCACATATTTTGTTTTTTTTCAGTAACTTTGGCGCCTCTGTATCCTGAGACGCTGATATTGGGCATGGAAATACGGGTGAAAGTGAGCGATTATGTCCAAGAGCGCATCGCGGGCTTGAGACGACAGGAACCTGAAAAATATGGAAACGTGGCGTGTATACGAGCGAATGCCATGAAATATCTGCCACACTTCTTTCAAAAGCATCAGGTAGGCCTACCTAATTTGCAGGGCATTATCATGTGTGCTGCATGAGCTTCAGCATGTCTGTAGTTCTGTTTGTATATGATAGGGTACTGTGGGGTAAACCCGGCCATAGGAAAATCCGGCCACCAAGTTTTAGGGCTGCATTTCTCAGCAACCAATGGACCGATTGAGACTAATGTTATACCATTCAATTCCTTGAACTCTCCTCTTTCAAATGACCTACTTGCTTCATCATTTGCTGAAACGACAAGTTCAGATGAGCTTAGGTGACCGGGCTTACCCATGGCCGGGTTTACCCTACTGTAAGTACCCTACACGTACGTACTGTGTCTGTTGCAGCTTTCCAAAATGTTTTTCCTCTTTCCTGATCCTCATTTCAAGAAGGCGAAGCACAAGTGGCGAATTATTAGCCAGAATCTGCTAGCGGAATATGCATTCGTTTTGAGACCTGAGGTGTGTAACTGTAACTACAGTAGCTAATGTACATTTCGTGTACATTTTTCGTATTTTTATATTGCGTATCTGATCGTACGTATGAAGATAGAGTCCAATAATTACAGTTGCCCGTCACGTGATTTCAGGGTTTACTTTACACAATGACCGATGTGGAGCAATTGCACACGTGGATGGTACGTCATATTTCGACTCACCCGCTGTTTCAGCAGTGTACAGAGGATGATCTGGTACGCAAAGCATTTGACCTCTTTTTTAACAGTTTTGCTCTCTCCCTCCCTTCGTAACTGCCCAGCCCATTTTGCAAAGAAATGCGTCTCATTTCGTCCCTTGCTGCATTTTGACCCGATAGTTTATTCGCCACTTGCGCTAAGGTTACCACATTCGCGGGGTCACCTCGCGACCACCCAAAAGTCTTAGCGCAAGTAGCGAATAGTGATAAAGTGAAAATTAATACTGTGTGAGAGCAGATACCTACTATAAAAATAGTACCGCAAGGTCACCTCGCGACGGCACTCAAAAGTTTTAGCGCAAGTAGCGAATAGTAGTAAAGCATAAAATGGTGCGCGTATGCCAAGAAGTGCTCGAGTGTCAATGTTTTAAGAGTGCAGACCCTATTGTGCCGTTGCTGTACGGCGCGACGGAGGAAGGACGGAAGGTGGATAGGAGCGCCGTCGCCACGGGAAACGAAGCTCGCAAGTTTCTCGCCGTCTTTCGTCGTCGGATTTGAGAGAAGTTTTCGCCTGCTTTCACCGCCGCCGTCTTAAAGGTATTCACGTTTCTCTTTGTGAGGTTGGAAGTCAACGGATGTCGAGGTAGGGCACTGTAGGGTAAACCCGGACAAGGGGGTAACCTAGTATGTCTCGGCAACCATTCGACTGATTGAGACAAGTATTTTACCAATCGATTCCTTGACCTCTCCTCTTTCAAATGAGCCACCATCTTCATCATTTGCTGAAGCGGCCAGTTCAGAAAAGCTTAGGTGCCCGGGTTTATCCCATAGTACCCTACCCTACTGCATATGTAGTGACGACGATGAAGAAAAGCATTTGAAATTTCGCTAAGGAACTTAGACCATTTATTGAATATTCGCCAAATTTGGTACGTAGCTTGAATAGTGGCGCTCTGAAAAGAGAATTATGAATCCTTACCTGCGTACACATTGGCGGTGCTTACAAAACGTGACGCAGTACGTAGTAGCTTTATGTACGTAGCGTAGTATGTGCGCCTTCTTTGCGTATGAGCAACTTGAGAAGCTTGGGAATTCTGTATGGGTGGCCGAGGTATGTGGCGAGCTCCAGTGTTTATTCTTGTCATTTGCACACAGACAGAGAAACTAGCCGACGAAACTATGTGGTCGCAAACTTTTTATTTATCGCAAATTCACCGAGACCGCTCGCCCCTTTCAGTCCCCACACTTTCTACATACGATACAATATCATATGAGCATGTACGGTACATACGTACATACCTCCTGCGTACATAAGTGCTTTTTTACCCCCTCTAGTGGCTAGAGGAAAGTTTTGACCGCTACCTGCACTTGTGCTAGTATGCAAAACACTCTTTGCTACTGACACCGATACAGGAGCACATAGTAGAAAAACTCTCTTCGTTCATTCTTTCTTTAGAGGCTCGGTTCGTCTGAAACACGAATGACAATGGGCTTTTGGATGATGGATGGGGAACGGTGGCGGCAATGCAAAAAAGACGAGCAGTGTTACACGCGTCCAACCTGATTTGGAGATTGACAGCTAGAGCGATATTCAGGGCAGTCGACATCATACATAGTTAGGGGACAGAGAAAAGAGTAAAGACAGATGCCGTTTAGGCCACCGTATCTATATGTATGTATAGTCTTGCTCCTGTTTCGCATACTCTCAACCTGGTTCAGGAACTACAAAGGACGAAGCGAACGGGGCGGCAAATCATCAAATGACAATAAAGACGCGACGATAATGGGGGGACGCAGAGATAATAAAGTTGACACTTCACAGCACGCGCCCGCATGCCGCCGACAACACAGCTCACCAAACCAAGGAACTGCTAAATTTGATACCCTATTCACACTCGCATACACAGGACACAAAGGGACAATCGCACTCGTGTCGTCTAACTAACAACCACAAAGGACATGGGATGGCGATATACACGTACACACATTCTTTCTTTGGAGCAGAGGCGACTGAAGCTATATTGATGAAGACACCTTGTGTCTGGCCGGGTGGTGGTCGGGTTTTGCTTCCTTTTTCGCGATGAATGAATAGAGGGCCCGGCCCGGGTTGCTTCTCTATGCACTGACACTATCTACTGACAGCTGGGCGAAGAGAAAGGCAAACAAAGCGGATGCCGCTCGCCCGACCGACGGTTCCGGACTCGAGTTTGATTATCTGCCTACAACAACTCCCATTTGTGTTCGTCGGGATGTGCACCGCTTTTCTTCTGTTGTCATCGCTGGTGGTATCCTAAACTGGTTGTATTGTCAGTTATGGCTTTGTCGTCACCTCGGAGCGGCGGGTTGTGACCCTATCGTCTGTCTGCTGTTTTTTTCAGCCACTGAATGCTCGTGAAAACACGAAGAAGGGTGGCAAAGAGACAACTGATCCGTCCAGGAGATACTATCATCACTGTGAGTGCCAGCGTTTTATGGATGACTATCATCGTGCGCACTGAAAAGATGGACAGAGAGGAGATGGTCGGACTTACTGTGTATGCAGGCGTACGTACAGGGTGGAGATGGTGGGGGTGAGGCGAGGTGTTCCCTCCCCTCACCTCCGGGGATCCATACTCATCATCACCGGGTTCAGTGTTTCAAGGGAATGTGCTCCTGTAGTACTACTGTTCCCTATGTACTCCTTCAAATTGGCAATCCCCAATAGTGCTCTGAGCTCCACTGGGTGCTGAAAGCGCGAAAGGTAGGGGAGTTTGGCGGTGTGTTTGCAGTTCTCTTCTAACACTGTTTGCTGACCGCGAAAGAGTAGTGCTGCAACCAAAACACTGCGCAGCCCATAGTTGAGTGTGGAGTGAACGCGAGGTCCAGCTTGCCTCCAGTATCGCCACTATGAACGAACACTACTACATACATACATACATACATACGTACAATGTCGTCAGCGGCAGTGAGCAGGAGAGATAATCTCCAACCGCCACCCTCACCCATTGCGGCGCTGGGTCGCGAAGTATGTATGCCCACCAACAACTACTACTAACTAGTACATATGGATGATGATGGAGGACAACCTAGTAGAATAGTGCCGGTTGTACAAACAGCTGCCCTCCCTTGTGGGACCTCACAAAGCATCCGATTGTAGAAGATTAGCGAATTCTCCCTCGTCCCCCGCGCCCGCCCACCAAAAAGGCTCGCGCTCCCCCACTGGTCGCTATCCAATCTGCAGATAGACCAGCTCTAAGCGAGACTGGACTGGACAGATCTCTACTACACGGCACTGGGAATGAAAAGCGGACAGGGTATGCCAGTCTCTAAGCTTCTTCCTCAACTGGCAAAACGTTCAATCAAAGTGTGTTCACTTCAAGTGAATGGGAGAATGAACACTCAGAATTTCATCATGCGTCGTGAAGAACTGCTTACTACGCAATGCTCCGCCAGTGAGACATGTTCATCAATGTCCAACCAATTCAGTTGAACCACCCAATGATGATGCAAGCTGTTGAGAAGAAACGTGGAAGCTTCAATGTCCACGACTGGCCTAACATCGATTTGTCCATTACACTAAGCCATTGTTGACATTTGGAAGTTTCTTTGCCAAATGTATACGCCCACTCCTTCCGAGCCAACTGAAGCTTCTTACACATTGGGATTACCAGTCCATCGTCATTATTCAACAACTACAACTGCTAATATCAGTACCACCATCATCCTGTCAAATGTTACATGATGGCGTTTTCGTCCCTGTGGCTTCTGCTCATCCTTGCCAGTGCAACTGTTCTTATTGCCTTTGGTGGAGCTGTTAGAGATAGGAGAGGTAGATCGATGATACACCGTACAGTATTTGGATTTTTACAACTGGAATACATCATATTGCTCTGTGCTGGAATATTCTCTCGACGGTATGATTTTTCAGTTTGTGCAACAAATTCTCCATCTGGTGGATTGGTGTACAGGATAGATGAGACAGATGCAGTGGCAGCAGGTACTTGCTTGCAATCAGAAAGACTATGAGCTTTACCTAATAGTGCCAACTCACACGACAGAAAATTTGGAGTGGTCAATATTTTCATTGTGCAAAATTGCGCAAGTAGAGTGAGACACCCGTAGTAAATAACATATCATACGGCTGTACTGTATTGTCATTGTACTACTAAAACTTACTTTTCTTATTGTGACATCATTTTTCACTGAGTTGGCTATGCTTGCTGTCATGTGTTTCTGGTGCTATTGTCGTGTCATAGGAGGACGACAAGGCTTGGTGCTGGACATGCGCAGAGATATTATGGGCTCTGAGCATACAATCACGTTGACGCTCACTGAGAATCCCGGTGCTTATTTCCGAGTGGAAGGGAAGCGGCTGATCTTGCTCAAACCGTTGGACAGAGATGTACGTACAGTACAGTTTTTATGTGACAATATTGACGTGAAATGGAATCAGACCAGAATGTATGCTGATGGTGAAACTATTTACTTTCACGTTTCCATTCACAAACTTGAATCCTCATCAGGTGGCTTGAAACTTTTGGGTAACAAAACACCTCAATATTTTATATCGTGAAAAATACTACCGGCCAGCAAGAATCCTTTCGAAGCTTTCTGTACAGTTTCCTCATCTTGTACCATCGTTCGGATCTGTAATGTTCAATCAATGGATGCTTTTGATTTGGTGGCGTGTTCCTGCTTTAGGCGACAGATCTAAACCTGATTGTGCTTCGTTTGGCCTGCAGTTACATGGACAGAGACCGTGTGGTGACCAAGGATATTCGAGTTACCGTCATCATCGATGATGTGAATGATCACGCGCCACGATTTATTGGAGCGCCGTATTCTGTCAATGTCTCCGAGGTATGTACAGCACTGTATGCAGTTATTTCTGAAATGCTCTTGCCGTACGCTTGCTAATACTCGCGCTTGCTCAAAGCTAAGCAAAAATGAGGCATTTGTGCATGTAAGGTGGGTGCTTGCATGGCACTTGAAAGCTACGAAATAAACTTACTGTAAGTACGTAAGGGGAGCTTCATAAAGTACGTCAGGCAAAAATTCATCGGTCGTCACCCCCCCCCCCCCCCCCCCTACGTCACGCTTTTTGGCCATTACCTCCCCCTCCCCTACTACATGCTTATGTACATAGAGTGACACATCGTCACGCTAACGTCACATCGCCCCAACCCCCTCCCCCTATTTTTGCGTGACGTACTTTATGAAGCTCCCTTAAAGGTATGCATCCGATAGTATTACGTTGCATGCGTCTCATGGTTATGAAGGCGGCAAGGCGCTTATTGCTAATCAAGGAGGTGTTTTTAGCGCACAGAAGTAGGCACAGTGGTGTTCACTGGCGTGGCAGCGGTTGATCCAGATGCTGGTGAGAATTCGCAGATCGAATATTTCATCCTGTCAGAGGTCGGAGAACCAGTAAGTGTCCATGGCTGGCTTGTCCGTGTTTATTTGTCTCTCTGTCATTAATGATCATAATGTCCTTGTACATATGTAATGCTACGTATGTATAGCTTGTACTGACTTGGCTTGCATGGCATGATATCGCCATAACAGATGATAAAAAGCTCCCCAGTGCTTAACTTGCTAGAAATTAATATAGGCTACCTACCTACGTACATACTTACATAGTTGTCAATATTATGGCGTAATTTAGCACGCCCTCATTCACTACCGTCGACGGTCGTGTGTGATCCACGATGTACGTATGAATGTACAGTAGTACGTTTTGGGCTTGCGGTGGATGCATAGGGTACTGTGGGGTAAACCCGGCCACCTAAGCTCCTTTGAACTTGCTGTGAGGTGAGTTCAAGGAATCGATTGATATGCTATTTGTCTCAATCGGTCCATTGGCTGCTTTGATATGCAGCCCTGAAACTTTGGTAGCCGGATTTTCCCATAGCCGGGTTTACCCCCATAGTACCCTATATTATTGGGCTCTTTGTGTTGGTTCTTGCTTGCACCATTTTATTTTGTTTTACCTTGCATTTTGTCTCTGCGTAAGCATATTGGTATTGGAATTTGGCGTGGTCGTGGTTTGAATTGGTTGGATGGTAGCATCATCCAATACCGCGTTCAGATAAGCGACGTACAGGTGCATGGGCGTCTGAAAAGCTGACGCGAGCAGTCATGAACCTTTTCTGGCCTATTTGAAAGTCTACATTACGTACGGACCTTATCTGATGGCGGTATTTTATTGGGTAGAAGTATTGAGGCAAATTTTGTAATTTTAGGGCGAATTTCATCGGCATTTTGAGATCAAGGATCCTTTGACTGGTCACGTGTCACTCAAGCGACCATTGGACTATGAAGCCAAACGTCAGTACACGCTGGTCTTGGCTGCATCGGTAAAAAATGCCTCTTATACAGTATTTTTGATACTCTTTCCAGGAATTCATAAAGATTTCAACCCTGAGCGGTACACGTCCGCATAGGCACGTAGGTACGTGGTAACTTGAGGCGCATTTCCGCCCCTTGCGCCCCAAAATTCAGCTGCCAGAGGCGCAAAAACCGTATTGGTAGATATTAAGAGGCGCCGGAAGGTGGCAGGCAAAGGGGTGAATTTGGCTTTTGCGCTTCAGGTTTTTGTCAGCTACCTACCCCCTGATAGGGTTGATGATACGATACGAATAGATGCGATACCGTTATGAATTCGTGATTATTCAATCGTACTACTGCAAATACATACGTACTTTTACGTTGAGTGTCTGTAGGACAATCCACGCAATATCTACAAGCGGCAAACGGGGCGGACGACAATGCAAGTGAACGTGATGGATGCCAACGATCAGCCGCCCTCCTTCGTGCATCCGAAATGCGAAGGCCTCCGCGGCATTTGCGCCAACGTGGATTATACGGCGTCCGTTCAGGCTGCAGTCCAACCGGTATATTGTCGTTGTGACCTGCCTGTGATTACTTGAAATGGGATTGTGTGACTGGGGTTATCCAGGTGTGTTCTTCATGGCTTTGGGGCGCTCGCCTGGAGAGGTCACAGGTTCGACTCTCTGGCTCACCTGGCAAAATTTTCTTTTTGATTTCTACGTACATGTATGTGCAAAATTGAGAGGTCCTGTATGGGGCCGTATGCTATGCATAGTGGGGCTGTGAGTGCATTGGACATTTTTTATGTTTTGGCACATGGGGCTGCAATGGGGGCTATGCACCGGTAAATACGTATGGTATGTATTATGCCGTACAATAGTGGTATGACAATGAGGGTTTTCTATGTACATGTATGATAGCCAGGGTTGCTGAAACAAACCTGTGGGGTTCGGCTCCTACCTTTGACGGAGGTGGGAGGTGTTTCTGTCAGTTGCATCCAACGCGAAATTGGGACGAAAGCAGATTAGTTCAGTTTTGAGAGTTGAGCAGGCCGTTTGTTGTCAAAATATTATTTAGGGCTGGGTGCGAAAGTTTGAAGAGCTTGTTGTTGATGGGGTGTGGATGGACAATAGGTGCTGAAGTGCTTTCTTTTCGGGTGTGAGAGAGAGAAAAGAATGATGAGGGAAAAGTTTAAGTAATAGCTGTCGCCCCTTGTCCCTGCCGCTACTTGTTGTTTTCTCGTCGAGACATTTTTCAGACCACCATCGAACCCAGACAGTGTGAATGAGTCGGCTATGTTTCTAGCAAAGCACAATCTTGTTGTTTTTTGGGCGTTTCTTGAGTTTTGCCCTTAGGATTCCCTCAGGAAATGATTTCATGGCACAATCAGGGGAAAACGGTTAGTTACGTATGCAGGTCATCAACAAGCATAGAATGTTAGCAATATTATTGATGTCGGGATGTTGCATTTTTTGTAGCAAAAACGACCGCTGGATGTTCAACCGAATCAGATTTCAGCGTTGAACACGGATCGACCGCATGCTCCACCTGTTTACGCCTTTATCAATGGTGTGTATGTATGTGTCATGTATGTACGTCCGTACCTGCGTCACAACGTATGTACAATATGTATGTACCTGTAGATGTTTCCGCATGGCAGCTTGTCTTGTACTATGAAGCATGCGTATAATTTAGGAACGCCTTCAACCTTTGGTGAATATTTTTTCCTGAATCCCCGTACCGGAAGCTTGCATCAGTTGAAATCTGTACCGCTAGGATTGACGGAAAGATTTGACACCTTTGTGATGGTAAAATGTGCACATGGACGTGCTCACCTCATAAATGGTGTACTTACAGTATATTGTAGGCCTACTACTACACCTGTTTACGTACAGTATACAATACGCCTTCGTTGTTCATACGTAGCCCATGTCTCATGCCGCGTTCACCAGACGTCCGTACATCCGTAAATCCGAAACGTCCGTACGTATCTAGGAGTACATGGTCGTGGTGTCATGTACTCCTAGATACGTACGGACGTTACGGATTGCCGCGTTCACCAGACGTCCGTAAATCCGTAACGTCCGTCCGTCCGTTAACCCGTATTTGGTTGACGTGGGGTTCGTTGGGTTGACGGACGGACACGTTACGAGTTGACGAACGGACAGACGTACGGATTTACGGACGTCTGGTGAACGCGGCATTATGGTGAACGCGGCATCAACCTGATTGAACACCGTGTCAGTTTTTGCTCGCTTTCAGGCGCGGGAAGGCAACTCCACTGACTCCTACAGCGTGGCTCGCTTGTCCATCTTGGTGCATAATCAACGGTTAGAAAATCGGCACAATCCCGTGCTGAAGCTGACCTCTTTGGAGGGCTACATCACGGAAAACGCGCCAGTTGGAACGACGGTGAAAACGTCGCCGAATCCAAATTCGAAACCCTTACAGATCTTAGTGGCGGATGAAGATTTGGTATGCACCAATGCACGTACGTACGTTACGTGGTACGTATGTGTGTAAAAGTGTGTCCCAAGAATTGTTGGCAGGTGCTGTGTATTGTATTGTGCTGTGATCGATCAGTTATTTGTACAGAAACCTGGAATGCCTCCGGCTACGTACCAGTACATCCTTACCGGCCTTGGAGCCAACGTTTTCGCTGTGAATCCAAGTGGTTATCTGTTCTTGAACGTGCCGAATTTGGACGGAGATGATCCGAATCCGTCGAGTTACAGCATGACGGTATGTACGTACTGTATGTGCAGTGCGTATTTTTGTAGCCAAGTTGTTCATACGTAACCTACGAAGTACAGCACATAGGTATGAGCTGTTTGGGTGAACTTGTAGCTTTGATGTTTCAGATCCAAGCCAAGGAGGTGGGTACGCAGCCGATTCGCAGTAGTCGTACCGTCGGCATCACGATTCGCGTGATCGACGTGAACGACAACGGGCCCGAGTTCGATTCTCAGGTGCCCGCCGTATTTTTCTCATTATTTTGCTCCGCCGCGAAACGTTTCACATATTTATTTTATTATTTTCCCTGATGTTTTGCAGGTGTACACGGCTCGCGTGACGGCCCGCGGCGGCCTCCGCGAAGTTTTGCGTCTCACGGCCGTCGACAGGGACGCAGGGCCGTTCGGCAATTTGCGCTACCGAATCGTCAGGTATGTACGTACAGTATGTACACCCAGGGCTTCTTTGGGTTACCTCGTAAGTTTGATGTTTCAAAACTATACCTCCTCATTCTTATACGCACATTTCAGCGTGACAAACGGCGGCGAGTCCCTGTTTCGCTACAATCGGGACGCGGGCGTCCTGGTGGCCCTGGGGCCGTTAACCCCTGGCGAACAGTACCAAGTTCTTCTGGAGGCCTCGGACGGGGGCGGCCGTACGGCCCAGGCCGTAATTCTGGTCTCGGTGGACCCGGAAAGGCAGCTGCAGATTCCGGGTGGTGGCCCTGGCCACGGCCCACCCGGTGGGCCGGCGCGGCCCCCGGGACGGCCCGTCGCGGCCGCGCCCAGGCCGACCATATTGCCGCAGTTTTCGGGCGGAGCGGTGGGACCGACCTACGAGTTCAGCGCGACGGTCAGCGAAGCCACCCCGCCGAATACGGTGGTGGTTGCGCTTGGGGTAAGGATGGGGTAATTTTTGGGGTAATAACTTGTGGTAATTCTTGGGGGTATCTGGGGAAATTTGCAATGCAGTTTCTTTCTCGCTTGTAATGGAAAGAAATGGTGCCTTTGATTGAAAATTTTGACATAAGAAGTTGGCTACAGGGTCAAGTTTTGGTTTCTTTTTCTCTTCCATACTTAGGATCATTCACATACGTCACCGACTAATGGCTGCTGGCAGGGGTACCCCTCCCACATACCATCACCACTACATCACTGCTCATCTCAGCTGCCGAGTCCCTCCCCCCCCCCCCCCCCCCCCCCCCCGAGGGGTCCTCCTCAGTAGCGGTGACGTAATTTATAAGTGATATCCCTTTCCGCCGCTTTTAGGGCACAGGAGCCACCTATCCCCCCCCCCCCCCCCCCCCTAAGGGGTCCTCCTCTGCCTAGCGGTGACGTAATTTATTAATGATTCTGTTCCGCCGGTTTTAGGGCGCAGGAGCCCCGCTCGGGTCGCGTTACGCGCTGGTGGACGGCAACGAAGACGGACACTTTCGTATCGACCCGATCGGCGGCACGATATCCACTGTGCGAGCGTTCGACCGAGAGGAAAAGAACCAGTATCGCCTAGTGGTACAAACAACCCGATCAGGTACCATACGTATGGATAGTGCGCGATAGTAGTACGGGATAATTCCGGCCGTTTCCGCATTTTGTTGAAGGTCCGAATGTATCTGTAGTAAAGCAGTTAACCGACCCTTCCTCTACCCTTTTCATCCTTTTTCTGTATGCTGAGACCCAAATTACCCAGGTCTACTCTACTGTAATGTTACGGTATAAGCTCTTGTTTTTTTCGCAGACGGTTTCGTTCTGAGGCCCGAATTACCCCGATCTACCCTTTTAACTGTGCTTGTACATATTTTTGTTGTTCTTTTCGTTCGCAGACGGTTTCGTCAACACGACTGTGGTGACGGTGGACGTGAGTGACGTGAACGACAACGTGCCGCGCTTTCTGGACGAGGCGCCCTACGTGTTCAGCGTTCCGGCGGGCGTGCCGCAGGCGGTGGTGGGTCGGGTGAGGGTGGAAGATCCGGACATCGAGAAGAACGGAGCCGTCAGTCTGCGCATACTACCGCCGAATCGGTGAGTAGGGTAGATGGGGTAAACACTTCGGCCATGGGAAAATCCGGCCACCAATGTTTTTAAGGCTGCATATCTCAACAACCAATGGACCGATTGAGACAAATAGTACATCAATCGATTCCTTGAACTCTCCTCTTTCAAATGAGCTATTTAGTTCATCATTTGCTCAAACAGCAAGTGAAATGGAGCTAAGGTGGCCATGTTTATTCCGTGGCTGGGCTTACCCCACAGTACCCTGCCTAAGTGAGAAGAGAATAGACTGCATTGTAGGTTATTTAACGCGGCATTAGGGTAATTCTCCCCTGGGGGAAATTGTGGGAAAGGGGAAATTGTGTGACTGAGGTTATCCAGGTGCGTTCGACATAGTTCAATGGTTAGGGCGCTCGTCTGGAACGCGAGAGGTCCAGGGTTCGATTCCCTGCTTGCTCATCTGGCAAATTTTCCATCTCGATTCTGTTTTCCAGCTTTTTCGCCATCTCTCCAGACGGCCTGATCACCACCGTCAGTAGCCTGCCGCCCGACCGACTCTCCTACCAATTGCGCGTGGTCGCCACGGACGCCGGTATCCCGCCCAGGGAAGCGGAGGCGTTGGTGGTGGTCAACGTCCGCCCGCCGCCCCCTCCGTCTTCTCCCCGTCCCCGTCCCCCTCCTCGTGGTCCTCCGACGCCCACTGAACAGGGAGAGACGAAAGCGCCGGAGTTGCAGGTGGCACAGTATAATATCGAGATTGAGGAGAATATGGGCGCGCAGGACCTGGTGAAGGTACAGGCGACCAGCACCAGAGGGGGCCGACTGACCTACGCGCTGGAGCAGGGAGACCCGACGCTGTTCAGGTATGTTCTGGGGGTACGTGGTAACTTGAGGCGCATTTCCGCCCCGGCAGTTTTCCATTTGCGCCCCAAAATTCAGCTGCCAGAGCCGCAAAGTTACAGCAGGTACTGTATGTACATACACACTACACTACACTACTACCTGACACAGCGGTCCATGCACTGTAGAAATTATGGCGCACGCGTACGTACTACGTAGAGTTGCGAAAGGAGAGGTCCACTTATTTAGCAACTGTCTACGCACGCGCCATACTTTGTACACGTAGGTCCAGCATTAGGCAGATGTCTGTCGATGTACTGTGGTCCAGTAAAATCAACGGGTCCTGGCATATTTCGCATTTCCTTTGTATGTACGATACTTGTGCACCGTACATAGCGCAGCATAGCTGCACAGTAAATAAATAAACAGTTACGTGTGTGTACATGCGATCACTTCGATAACAATGTGGTTTTTTAATTTTTTTCAGCTTGGACGCCAGTTCGGGTCAGTTGTCGACTTTGTCCAGCTTAGACGCTGAAATGAGTCAACATCACGTGTTGATTGTGTCGGCGAAAGAACGACAGCATCCGCTCAAGTCGACTGCCACCATCAATATTCATGTCAAGGTATAAAAGCCGGAAAAATTGGGGATACGGTCACTTGGTAGCCGGTCACTTCGTTGCGGTCACTTCGTTGCGGCGGTGATCACTTCGTTACGAGAACTTTCGTTGCGGTCACTTCGTTGCGGTTTTTTTC
Source organism: Epsilonema sp. ZAB3_2 (assembly GCA_030247985.1). Lineage (NCBI taxonomy): Eukaryota > Metazoa > Nematoda > Chromadorea > Desmodorida > Epsilonematidae > Epsilonema > Epsilonema sp. ZAB3_2. The sequence continues at coordinate 29,876 of JASAMW010001034.1, forward strand.
GTTGCGGACATTTCGTTGCGGCCATCCTCTGGTCATTTCGTTGCGAGTACTTTCGTTGCCGTTCATTTCGTTGCAGGCTTAGGCTTAGGCTTAAGCTTAGGTAAATCTCGCAACGAAATGACCAGCAACGAAAGTTCTCGCAACCAAATGACCAGAGGACGGCCGCAACGAAATGTCCGCAACGAAAAAAACCGCAACGAAGTGACCGCAACGAAAGTTCTCGCAACGAAGTGACCGCGGCAACGAAAGGTCCGCAACGAAATGTCCGCAACGAAAAAAACCGCAACGAAGTGACCGCGAACCGAAAAATTGTGTTAGGACGTACTTTATGGATATGTTTTTGTAGCATTAGGCTGAATTATTGATAAGAAGGCGTTGAACTGAAAACTGATTGTTTTTACAACCCTCATCGGCGCTAAATATTTATGATCTGGTTGAAACATTAGCAGATTTTTAGTTTTTAACCCTTGTTGTATTTCCTCATGCCTTGTGTATATGTACGTCACGTACACCATGGATGCATATGAATGTGATATGAACAAATATTCAGACGTGGGCACGGTTTTGAGGGTGGGGGTCTGTCAGTGGGGGTATGCAGGAGGTGACAAGTGGGGGGTGTTGCGTACCCCCACCAAAAAAAATTTTTTGGCCACGTACCCCCAGATTTTTTACGTACCCCCAAGAAAAAAACCTCACGTACCCCCAGCATATTTACGTACCCCCAACTGTAAATGGTGTGCTACATAACCCCACAAAGTCTATATCTATCCCCAGAAAAAAATGAGCACTATTTTTTTGCACACAGTGCAACAGTTTTTATTGTGCACCTTGTAATATATATATATATACAAAATGCAGTGGTGGGTTGATAAGAGTGGTGTGTAAGTATGTGTTCGAATCGAATTTCCACTGTTGAATACTTTAGCAACTTGTCTAGAATGATAGGGATAAACCATTATATAAAACTATTCACTACATTGTGCAACTACAAACAACAATGCTTGACAATGCATGCACTTTGTGGAGTATGTAAAAAGTCTGAGCATGGATGTAAGCCAGAGGAAAAAAGGGTGGGGGTACGTGTCCTGGCAGACAAACTGCTGATTTCAAGTTTGGGGTTACGCGGTGGGGATACGTAGTGCTGTTTTTTTTCTGGGGGTACGCGGGGGTATGTTGCTTTTCATTTTTCCTGGGGGTACGGGTGGGGTATGGAGAGGTAGGGGTGGGGGTGCGTTCAACATACCCCCCCTCACCCCCAGGCCCACGTCTGTAATATTGTATCTTTTCAGGATATCAATGATTGGATCCCGGTGTTTCAACCGCAGAAATATGAAGCGAGCTTGGTGGACGATGTGCGACCGGGAACGCCTGTGATTCAGGTCACAGCTGTGGACCAGGATGAAGAGGTATGTGCAGTATGTATGTACATATATAGCCATAATTTGTGCAAGTTGTTGTAGGGTAGCGTGGGGTAAATTTGCCCACCATTTGCCAGTTTTACCCGCATGCAAAACATGGACGGTATTGCCCCATGGCCCATGCAACGCTACCTACGCTACGTATTATTATAGAATACGTACATGTACGTACGATACGTGCTGCTGTGCACAGTATCCAATATGTTCTGTATGTCCGTGATGATATTCCCGGTTGATGCCTCGTTCACCATGCGTCCGTGGTGCCATGTGGTGGTGCCATGTACTCCTAGATACGTCGGACGTACGGAAGCGGACGTGTGGTGAACGCGGCATGAATGATTGAAGCGTGAATGAATACGTATACGTAAAAGCGCATTGCTTTTTGCTTCAGGAGCCCAACAACCAAATCCGATTCCAGTTCAGTGGTCCGGAGAGATATTTCCGAATCGGTCGATCTACCGGACTCATCACTGTGGCCAGAAGTTTGAGATCTTTGCCGGACCGTGCATTAACGGTATGTATTGTATGTACGTCCATATGTACTGTACACACATGTCGAACATCAAGTTTCATACTGTAGGTGAAGGCCTATGTATGTACGTACGTACGTACGTACGTGGATACCACTCTCCCACCATAGTGTACAGGTGATAGGTTTCTCTTCCACCTGGAAAAATTGGATATTTAGATAACATTACTTTTCTCAACACCTACTGTGGGTACGTATATTCCATTATCCTTCCTAAACGATTCAAGTTGCTTTTTTATGGTTTCAGCTCACAGTGGAAGCTCTAGATGGCGGAAGTCCACCGCTGTCCAGCAGAGCTGTGGTGTCCATCACGATAGAGCCTTCGACGGCGCCCGGCGGGACAATAGCGGGCGGTGGAGACGAAATGGGAAGTGATGGCGGCGGTGTGGAAGGCTCTATTGAACCCGGTACTCCATTAGCCGGATCGGAAGAGATTCGTTTTTCGGCGCCCAGCTTTTCGTAAGCAAAAAAACACGACTGGAATGTTGCCTAACAACGTGTGCAGTAGGGTACTATGGGGTAAACCCGGCCATTCAAGCCTCTTGAACTCGCTGTTTTAGCAAATGATGAACCAAGTAACCCATTTGAAAGAGGAGAGTTCATTAGGTGGCCGTATTTTCTCACGATCGGGTTTACCCCACAGTTCTCTACATGTAGTTTTTATGTGCATGATGTATGCACATGGGGTGGGTGAACCCGTGGCATTGATGTTTCAGGGCTTCCGTATCCGAATCGGTGACTCCGCCGTTCTTCGTCCAGATATTGCCGGTTAGCAATAAGCCGAGGAACGCGAGAAGCGTCCGGTGCAATATCGTCTCAGGAAATTATGGAGGTACGTATATGTATAGATAGGCTGAGCAAGGTTGGCAGTGTACGTAAGTCAATAATTAGCCCGGCGTGCGACCCTTTAGTAGTTCTTGCTCTTTTCTTGGTCACTTCTTTGTCAGAGCCATTCACAAACGATGTAATTACGAAGGGGAATGTGGCCTGCAGCAATCAGCTTGTCATCCACAGCTCCGCTTTCAAAAGAGGCCTTTCACACTTTTGATAAGTGCATACAGTACCTACTTAGTCGTACGTACTGTACTTAGTCTCCAGGTCTTATGAAATGAACACTATTTGCGTGATCGGTGGAAAGATGGAGTGACCAAGAACGTTGACAGAACTTTTTAGTAGCAGCGTAGTAGCGAGAACAGACAAGGCCGGACGGCGGGTCAACAAGATATTGATTTTCCTTCACTATGTACGTAAGTGCCAACTCAGCTCAGCCGATGTGTACATATGTACTGGTATGTACGGTAACGGTGAAGAAGAATATTGTCGCTCCTCCAAACAATTACTAGGGTAACGTGGGCTAATTCCGTGGGGTAGAGCGGACGACGAGCAAGTCCGTCGGTTTTTTTTAGCTCCGAGGAGCCTCCGAATTCAGAGCTAAACTCTGTTGTTCACACGTCTCCGAGTTGCAAACTCGGCAGTTCATACGCACGCTTGGAAAAACGGAGCGAGTTCGGTGCGAACTCGGAGAGTTTACATGTTGAAGCATAGTCTCACGTCTGAAGCGCACCATGACCTTGTTGCAGGTGTATTCGCGATCCGTACCGGTCGCGAGGGCAACTGTGAGATGCGAACGCGCGGCCACCTGGACCGGGAGACGGTGGATCAGTACCTGTTGAACGTGAGCGTCTCCGCCCCCTCCCCCACCAACAGGGGTGGGCGATCGTCGGATTTCGTGCAGGTGGGAGTGGTGTTGATATTTGAAATACTATTTAGTCTGGCCAGAAAGAGTTCGCAATGGGACTCAAGTCGTCCTGCGTAGTTTGCATGTACTTCTGCTAAATAAGAGTACACGAAGCATGGACAGAAATACGCATTTGTGAATCTATTTTACGCAACGCGTCTTGAATGTCATAGCCAACTCTTACTGGCCAGACTATAGACCGCAAATGTATCATGCTACAATACGTGTGTGTATGTATGTGTCATCAATACGTATGTAATGTATGTACCTACAAATGAATGAGTATGTACTATATCTACAATACGTGAGTAAGTGTGGTGGTCGGATTTCGCGCAGGTGGGCGTGGTTATCCTGGACGCGAACGACAACGCCCCCCAGTTCCACTACAACTACGACTACATGGGTCTGCGGACCTACTTCGGTGCTGTCTCCGCTCAAGCTCCGCCCATGACCACCTTCCTATCGCTCACTGTAAGCTGTTGTTGGTAGTAGGCTCTCTTACTTACGTTTGTAGGGTACTGTGGGGTAAACCCGGCCGCCTCAAGTTACCACGTATGTACATACCTACCCCCTGAAATAAGATACATGTGGGCTAAGTTTACCTACGTTTATAGGGTACTGTGGGGTAAACCCGGCCGCCTCAAGTAACCACGTATGTACATACTTACCCCCTGAAATAAGATATGTCGTGGGGTGGTAAGGCCAACCGTGGGGTAAGCTCAGCCACCTCGTAAATAAATACTAAAGGCCGTTGTTTTTACGTGCCACCAATACCGCCCCACCAATACCGCCGGCCGAATTTACCCCATGATACCCTACTTACACCGGTAAATAAATACGGTATCGCATCTTCTTTATGTGTGTTCGTTTCGTGTGGTGTGTGTAGGCCACAGATGCGGATCTGGGCAACAACAGCGTGGTGCGCTACGAACTGGACCCGCTCACCCCGGACTACCAGTTCTTCAAGCTGGATCCGGTGAAGGGAAATCTGCAGACGGCGAAAACGATGGCCAGTCAACTCGGACGAGATCCTCCCTACTTTCAGGTATTTCTAAAGCGGCTTACGCTGTAAAGAGTCGTGATTCGGCCCCCACGCACTGAGAAACGAAAACGACGCCTGCGCATGCGTTGCTGTGTCGTTTTATTGCGAAGAATCGTCATTGCCAAGTTTTGGAACAGGTACGCATCTTTCTCTCCCGCGTGAGGGCCAAAGTACGACTCATTTTGAGTTAGGGCACTATACACGTTGCATTCATGGACATTTGATAGACGTACGTATTGCAATTTTTGGGCCAAAATGGAAGAATATACAGAAGGGAATAACTTGATAAAAGCAGCACCATAGCACAACGCGGTGAAGGAAGGGCATGGAATATGTGTTTCCGTGCCTCGCGCGTTGGAAAACTGAGAGAGCCATTTTATTGCTCGGAGGGTTTAGTGTAGGAACATTTTAGTAGGTGCGGACAAGTGCGGCTAAATGGGAAATGGGAAACTGAGTTTACCACCACAGAAAAAACGGTGAACCGTAGCGTAAATTACATGTACCAACGCAGAGTTCTTCGAAAGAAAAAGGAATGGCATTTCAGTAGGAAGGGTCCGGTCATTGAATACCGGCTCGGAAGAATGAGTGTACATCCACGTTATAATCTCCCGAAGAACGCTCGCATACTTTGTTGCCGCAGCCACACTCAAAATTCGCGCTTTGGCAAACTGAGAGAGTCATTTTATATTTTCGAACCGAGAGTGTAGAACATTTTAGTTAGGTGCGGAGAAATCGTCATTTCTGAAATGTGAAACTGAGTTTACCACTACATGAACAACCCTGGAGCTTCGCATAAATGGAATGTGCCACGTACGGAAAGAAGAAGGAACGAAAGAGGACATTACAGTAGGCGCGGGTTGGGTTAGTGAATTTCCCACTTGGAAGATTGAGTGTACACGCCACCATTATCTATCCCCTACAAACGCTCGCATACTATGTTGCCGCAGCCACCGTCAAAATTCTCGAGCTGGGTTAGTCTCGTTACCAGTTCACGGTATAAAGTAATGTTTCGACACTGCATGCAGCAATATAAAATATCCGCGCCTTTTCTTGACTCTCGTCACACCGCTTGCGACATAGAGCCAGCCAAGACGGATGCAAAAGCATGGATGATGTAAAATCTAAAATAGGCAGCATCGATGGATCACGTAAAGATTTTGGTAGTTCCAATAGCGTTGACGGGAGCGGTGACGGTGGATCATGTACGCAGAAAATTTCGCACAGGCCTGCTCCAGGGTTTTGCGTTTGGCAGATAAAGTAAGCCAAGACGGTGTCAACGAAACATTCATCTTTCATCTAAAGTAGGCAGCATCGATACATCATGCATAGGTTTTGGCAGTTCCAATAGCGTTGACGGGAGCAGTGACGGTGGATCATGTACGCAGAAAACTTAGCACCGGCCTCTTCCAGGCTTAAGTGTTTGGCAGATAAAATAGGCCATGACCACGTCAACGAAACATTTATGTACAGCAAAATCCGTCGCATCTTTTTCTGACTGGGATCTAGTTTGGGATACTCACAATTCCACAGCGGTTGTATAATATCCGTACAAATTTGAGGGGTGGTAAACTCTGTCTGCCAGAATCGAAATTTTGCTCCCCTCCTCAGTTCGCGCACGACCAGTCTCAACTTAAACTTTTCGCAGTTGGTATTTCCACAGACACGTAATGGTGGGACTATGTGTGCCTACAACAAACTCACGGCTGAAGGGACAAGTGTGCAGTGGTTGGTACGCAGAGTTTGCCCTGCGTCAAATTCTATCGGTCACGCGATATGAAAATAGCAACTACAGGCCTACTGTATGTACAAATATATCTATTCTACTGTATCAGGGACGTTTGTCCATTAGATACACACTGAAGAATATAGCTTCAGTGGTCCATGGCCCGGTGTATTCAAAGACATGGATAGAGATAACCATGGAAATGCCAGAATGCTCTGATCTGAGCGCGTTTCCCTGCTATGTGAATGTGGGTCTTTATTTATGCACATCTTTTTGTTTGTTTTCAGTTTCGGGTGGATGCAAAGGACAGTCCGACGGATGGCAGAGCTCTGGTGAGCAAGGCAACGGTGCTGGTGAATTTGATCAGTCCTGCCAACAGATTCCTGCTGGTTGCTGAAGGAATCATGCCAGACGTGGCTTCTGGATACATCGAGGATATCAGCAGGTACTGTATTAGTTAGTATTGTATTTGATTGGGTTGCGTTTACTTTACTTGGTGTAGCTGTTCTGCTGGTCGGTCACCAGCTAAGATAACATGCACTGCTTGTGGTATCCTACTTTCCCCCCGTCAGAAGTTTCCCTGTCCAATCTGTGCATTCGATCAAAATGTACATGTGGCGATCAGTAAAGTTAGCAGGAAGAAAACCACACGTGGTGGGCCAAGGAATCGAACTGCGGATGCGATATGGCTCATTCACATTGGAAGGAATGGTGCGCTGTGCGTACCACGTCTCTCCGTCGTGAATGGGCCTTTATGCTAAGGCCATTACCACTAAACTATAGTACGTACGTACAGTTTACAGTATGTACACAGACACATTATATTCTAAGTGCGCAATGTTGCTATTTCAGAGCTCTGCAAGCGCGCTCTGAACCTTGCTCTATTTTGGGAGTGGAGAGTCTACGGGAAAGCGCAGAGCTGGCGGCGGAGAACAAGGCCGGCACAGATATGGTCTGGTATGCAGTGGACCCACGAACCAAGACCATCTGCACCAAGGAGCAGTTCAGGTATGTTATGTATGTACGTACAGTACATGTACTAAGGTCCGACCTTTTGCCGCGTTCACCATACGTCTGTAAATCCATAAATCCGACCTATGCAGTCGAGTACATGGTACCGCAAACGACCATGTCCTTCTAGATATGTCAAGTATCCCGAGAACCGTTTTCGAGCACCGTGCTTTGAAAAAGAAAAAAGCCACCGACCATAAGGTGGGGCGGATTTGCCCCATGGACGACGGTTTTGCCCCACACTACCCTTGCTGTTCTGTTTTACAGTGGCCTTTTCGACGAGAAAAGCGTGTCGTATCTGCGCGGCCAGATGTCGGACTGGTTCCGGCTAAGGGGCCTCCGCAAATCCGTCCCCGTGTTCCGACTGGGAGGACTGGGTGGGAGTGGGGGAGGAGGTGGGGGCTTCTCGTGGAGCGACTGGGACGCGGCTCCCGTGGCCCTGGTGGTGCTGGCTCTGGTGGTGGGCCTGGGCACCCTCCTGGCCATCTTCGCCATGTGCTACTTCTGGTCAAGGTAGGCACAGTACTGGTATGCATACGTACTGTATGTATAGATAATACGGATGTGGTATGTATGTAGATGTAGGATGTCATGGGGTAAACCCTGCCGGTTGCAGTGGTGTGGTAAACCCGGCCACTCATGGAGAAAAAGGTGGCCGGGTACCAGGTTTACCCTGTGGCCAGGTTCTGCCCACAGTACCTTACACATATCACAATCAGATCTGGATACAAGGGGACGTAGTATGTAGGATACTTGCGGGGTAATTCAGCAATGGGCAAATCCACCAAATGTGCAACCGCCAGATTGTGGAGCACACAGTTGTGCACAGTGCACACAGGATGTTCAACCCCTATACAATAACGTCTACGTACCACGTGCCATATCGAAACAGCCTTTATTTCTCATTGTATTCTATGCCGTATCTACTTACAAATAGGAGCGATGTCTGTGTGTGTGTGTGTGATGCTATACACTCGCTCAGTTTTGCAGCTACAGCGTCGGCCAATGGCTCATTCGAAAGCTTATGACCCCGAGGGCGGCCAGAAGGCCTTCGATTTTTGATCCGATTAGCCGATCACCAATAATCGATCGATAATCGATATTTTAGTACTAAAAGCGCGCTGATTCACTCATAACTCGCTCAATTTTGCAGCTGCAGCATCCATCCATGTCTCTTTCGAGAGCTTATGGCCCCGAGAATGCCAAAAAGGCCTTCGATTTTTGATCTGATCAGCCGATCACCAATAATCGATCGATAATCGATATTTTAGTACTGAATGCCGCAGAAACCAAACGACGCAGGTTTTCAAGCCAGCTTATGCAAATGGTCACGCCCGAAAGTGCACACGAGACTAAAACGCGAGATGCGCTAAAGGGTTGCCAGATCTGCAAAAGGGTTGCCAGATTGCTAAATGCGCAAAAGGGCTTGCAAAAGGATTGCCAGATTGCTAAATGCGCAAAAGGGTTGTCAGACCTGCAAAAGGGTTGTCAGATCTATGCGCGAAAAGAGTTGCCAGATCTGCCATAGGGTTGCCAACTCTGCGATAGGGTTGCCAAATATACTTTTTGCCAACTGCTCATAATGGTTGCCAGATGCATAATATGTTGACAGATCACGATCTTCAACAGGGTTGCCAGATTTTGCAATAGGGTTGCCAGATCTGCAAAAGGCTTTTACTGCGAAGCTGTAACGGGCCACTGGTAGTTCAAATGGGTGCCTCGTTCACGAGCGCCAACGCAGATATTAGCGTTCGGTTCAACAAACGCGGATTGCAGATATTAGCGTTCGACGCAAACGGCAAAAGCAAAACGCCATTCAAGCATCCATTTTACTCTGATAATAACTCGCATCTTCGGATACCCCGTGAGACGCTTGACCAAAAACAAGGTGTTCAGAAGAGAGACGAGCTCTCACCAGAACGTACCTTTTTATTCTGGGTAAACACCGACGTACTAACTCAAGAAATTCCACTTATTCCCGACTTCAACCTCAATTTTGCAAGTTCACCCAAAGCTAAAACATTGTTGTGCCGTCGTCAGATTCGCTGCACGACGCTACTGCCATCTTGCGCGTGCGAGAAAAATCAATATGAATAGACGCGAGCAGAAAACACACAGTAGCGGGTCGACGCGGCGCAACGACAAGTATTTTCGTTCGACCAATAGATATTATGCCAAACGTTTTCGCCGTGCCCGCCTCCTTATGTTACAGCGTAGTAGTGTTTTCTCTGTTGTTCGCAAGATGTCAGCTCAGTCGCGTAGCGAATATGACGTCACAATATGTGTTGAACGTCAACCTGGAAATTTGATGTGGCAGCCGAGAATAAGAGGGATTTCGTGAATGGAAGCGTCGGTTTTTACCCAACGTTCTAAGGTTGGTATAAAATTCTGCCCTCCTAGGAGTGGTTGAATTTTTATAATTTTTGGAAAAGGTGCTTTGGGTTACCAGGCGCCGGTTTATATGATCGTGTACAATCACAACCAGAAATTTTCGCAGATACGGTTTGTACACACACGTATAGAACATACGTACGCACGTACATACGTGCACGATATTGTGTAGCATACATACGTAACATACATACGTACACGTGTGTAATATACATACGTGTGTAACATACGTGTGTAACATACATACGTACACGTTATTGTGTAGGGGGTTGGACACCCTCACTCTTCTACTACTCACACAAGGATCATTTTGATACCATGCCATTTTTCACCCTTCCCAACTGGAAAGTAGATTGGGTGGCCCGAATTACCCCAGGCCATAATTCCCCCGCACTGTCATACCGTTCACTCAGGTGCAATGGATGTGGTTTGTACAGTGTACATGTACAGCCAACGATTGTTCTTGTATTTAGCCGCGCATTCGGTGGGTGGGAACTTGATGGTGACAGTTGATGTGCATGTGTAAAACGATTGTGTGGTGTGGCGTGCGCGTTTATCTTTCGCACATGCATACACTTTTACTGCACAGTGCACTTGCACCTGTCTGCAGATCTGCAGTTCTTTTCGATATCTGCCATAATAAGCACCCATCTTTTGCAGCGTGTTTCTGCGTTGTTTTTTGCAGATATAAGGCATCCCGAGTGCCGTTGAGGGAGCGCACGCTCTACGCGCCGCCTCCCAAATACAACACCCTCATCTTACCGCCCAGTGAGAAGGAGTATGAAACACAGGTGAGTCTTAATTAACTGTCGACGATAGCCATGTCGCTATTCTTTCCACGCTTTTCCCATCATGACGCTCAGGCACAATTTGTTTTCCATTAAACCTGGTCCCGAAGCGAACGAAGACCTAACGTATGTGACGTGCCGCGTTCCGTTTGGCGATAGCCGGGTCCCGAAAAGGGGGAGAGAAATATCCCGAACGGGAATCGAACCCGCTACCCTCGGACACAGCTGCGGACTTAGGTACCCCACCAGGGACCGGTCCGGGGACATTTGGCTAAACGCGCCTTACATACCTAGAACTAGTTAACGTACACTATTGGACTCGGAGTTCGGACGCTATTGCCATACGTACGCAGCACGTTACAGTATTTTAGTTTCTTACACCCATTTCAAAATGCTCTTCCTGCCTACTGATGATAACATGATGACACTCGTGCTGCTTGTTCGCGTTTAGATGATGGAATTGGCAGTGGCGGAGGATGAGCTGTTGAACGGTGGTCGGTTTGCTCGCGGGATGGGAGGCGGAGGAGGCGCCACTCCGGGCGGCGGCGGCGGCGCGGCGGTGGAGTTGGATTTCACTGTGGAGGAGGGCATCTACAGTATCCAGGCGCCCGGCAGACTGGACCTATTCTCCACGTGAGTAGGCTACTGTCACTGGCCCGCTACAGACGTGCGCTCCGAGTTTGCTCCGAGCGAGTTCGCTCCGAGTTTGGAATGACTTTGTTTTGATCCGAAACGAACGAACGTCAATGACTCACACGACTTTCGAATTACAAACTCGGTTGTTCACATGCACGTTCCGAAAAACGGAGCGAGTTCGGAGCGAACTCGGTTATTTCGCATGTTGAGGCATAGTCAGGGCTCCGAATTCGGAGCGAGTTCGGCGTTCACGTCTGTAGCGCCCCACTGTGGGTGTGGGGTAAACCCGGCCACCTAAGCTTATTTGAACTTGCTGTTTCAGCAAATGATGAACCAAATAGCTTGTTTGAAAGAGGGGAGTTCAAGGAATCGATTGATATATTGATAGGGTACTATGTACGGTATGTATCTCAATCGGTCTCACCAGTGGTTGCTGAGTTATGCAGCCTGAAACTTAGGTGGCCGCGTTTCCCCATGAGTACCCTATTAAATGCTTGTGTGTAAGCCCGCGTTTCCATTGATGTGATCTGGCTCCGGCTCCGGTATCCAGAAATGTTCGGATCCGTGACACCCCTACTAAATTACACGTGTTATGCTTGTGGCAGCTTAGTATCATGTCTCATCCTTTCTTGTACTGTATGTATTTTGTAGGCGGCATGCGGCGCCCTCGCTCATCATTCCACCGCCAGATTATCCGAACCACAGCAACGAATCTGCCACTTCGTATGCTACCAGGTCCACGGGTGACAAAAAGACGATCTTGTGATTTACCTTTTCTGTTTGCTTGAGCTTCGTTTTCCCTCTCTCTCTCTTGTGCCTACCTGTGGGACTGGATTCGCACTGACGAAACTTTTATGAGCTGCTTGCTTATCTCATCGTTTATGAACCGTTTCGACAAATACGCCTCAGTATGCTGTATGTATGCCTGTTAGATTTACGGTTACTTTTGAAAAGGAACAGTTGTAAATAATGATATTTATGGTAATGCTGTATGTAATATTGTCGCGATAAGAGTTTTTATTGCAAATAGTAATAAAAAATTATTTTCACATTTACTGTAAAGTTTGGTGTATAACCCGATCGGGTTATACAAACAAAGTCGACCGATTCGCTCGGGTTATATTCGATATCGGGTTATACAAAATATCGGGTTATATTCGATCATTTTTTCAATGCGCTTATTTTTCCCACCATCTTTCCCCAATAATGAGAATTCGAAATGTTTCACATCACTCAGTCCTAATTAGCCGTTCGCAAAGCATTTCGTCTCTCATCGCAGTCTTGATTCTTTCCCATGACTTTGTATGTACAGAACACACGGGAAACCTATTCCAAAACCTTGCACCAGGTGCCAGTAAGGGCTGCTTGGGCTAGTAATTCAATGCAGTTTTTGCAAATTGCTATGCGGTTTCGCTTTTTGCCTCCAAATATCCGTATTTTTTGCTGAAAATGGGCAAAAAGCTGCATTCGCTGCTGCATGAAAAACGTGTCGTGTATTACCCGATATCGGGTTATATACAATACAAAAACTCAAAATCGACCAATTTGCTCTGGTTATATTCGATATCGGGTTATACACCAAACTTTACAGTATTATTTTGTGCCCAAGGTGCTTTAGTTTTTCGAGAGAGGGTGGCTTTTTGCCAGGCTGCAATGTAACTTTTATTTTATTGACATTGAAGCCTTGCTGCTTGAACTAATCCAGATGAGCATTGACAACTTATTTGGCAGGACCAGCTACCTGTTTTGTTTGTCTATCTCGTCCGGTAATCCAGAACTTTCGAGTTGACTGACTACGTATGTGCTTCATAAGTCATATTGGCTCATTGAAGAGTAAACAGACAGACTGTGGATGGGTATAAATACGTACATTTATTATGTAGGAACTTCTGTGGGGTGGGGTACAGACAGTCACGGTCAGGCTACCTAAGACCATATGACCAAGAGCCCATACCGTAAGGTCTACGGTATGGGCTCTTGATATGACCAATGTAGCTGAATTGATGGTCTTCCGTTTTTATTGGTTGAGAAAAGCATGACTTGCCCTAGTCTGTCCGACTTTACCCCGTGGCACCATAATCCATAATGTTCTTGGCAATACGTTCCATATGGCATATTTTGGACTGAAATATTCTCTGCCCCTGACGTCATGTGTGCGTTGGTGTTTGTGCGCGAGCCTTCCACAATCCACACCACAGAAAGGGGTGGGGCAATCAGGCTACCGTATGCATGGAACGTATAGGTTTTTGCGCAATTATGTACATATGTATGTACAACAGATTAGAGGCGTCAATGTTGCAAAAAAATGTGTATTCATACGGTGTTTCCACACCGTCAATAGGTACGTACCTGGTACATTTACGTAGGTCCAGAAGAGGGTGAGGCTCAAAAAATCTGGTTCGTATCCTTCATCTGTATGCCTAACTGGCACTCGGTGTATGTAGACGTCTGCCTGAAACTCGAAAACCGAAGCTGAAGGGCGGACTTTCGTATTTTCTCGTGTAGGTATGTAATGTAGGGTACTATGGGGTAAACCCGGACACGGGGTAAACCCGGATACCTAGGCTTTTCTGAACTTTCCGCTTCAGCAAAATGATGAACATGGTAGCTCATTTGAAAGAGGAGAGTTCAAGGAATTGATTGGTAGAATACTTGTCTCAATCGGTCGTATGGTTGCTGAGATATACTAGGTGTCTGGGTTTACCCCCGTATCCGGGTTTACCCCACAGTACCCTATATTCACTTCCCTCCTCTAGTACTCATTTTTCCCGTTGTTCATCTGTCCGGGCCCGGACCACACACAATGGACGAATTGGTGACGAAAAAAACGCCACCTTTTTCGAGAGGACCTGCAGATTTTTTTAACGACAGCACAGCTGACTGGGTTTTGTTGAGAAAAGAAGGATGAGATTGTCATCAAAATTTGTCTTACTTCTCCACTCACGCCCAAGTCGTTAGGAGGCGTAAATTTGAGGACCACCCACCTGTTCCTCATCTTAATTTGAGGAACACTATTATCCATGATTGAAGTTGAAGTTCGACATAAAGTCTTTACAAAACTATTCGGATACCAATAACATTATTTGCAACCGTGTTAGCTGGAAAAAGAAGAGCGAGTAATATGGCATGACGACACCTCATTATCCACATTTCTATTGCGCCTATCCCAGCAGCATTGGATTCGCTGCATTTTTCCTCGGCTGCTTTTTCCTGTCGAAAATCATCGTAATATTTCACTGCCAAAAAGCGGCGGATGCCTCGCCTCTGCCTCACTGCATTGCGAGCCAGATACAGTACGAAGTGCTGCGAATCTCTAGCTCCGGTGGTACCGTGTGGCTGAATTTGAGCTGGCCGGTGAGGCATCAGCAGAATCCGCCCAGTTACTACCTGATTCGATACGGCAAGCTGAAGAAGCATTTTCTGGGCTTCGGAAACATTTTGGCTGCGCAAGCGAAACTGCTCAATGTATCCCAGGTGCGTACGGTATGTACAGAAATAGGGTACTGTGGGGTAAACCCGGCCACCTACTTCCTGTGAACTTGCTGTTTCAGCAAATGATTTTAACCAATTGAGTTTATTTGAAGGAGGAGAAATCAAGGCAATCGATTGATGAATATTTTGTCTAAATCGGTCTATTGGTTGCTGAGTTATGCAACCCGGAAGCTTAGGTGGCCGGATTTTCCCAAGGCCTGGCAGCCGTATGTTCATCAGCTTCCCTAACCTAAGTCATACTTGGCCCAAGTCACCCTAACTTCCTCCCTAACGTTAGGAAGACTTTTCCGCCCTAACTTTTTCTTATGTTCATCTCTGAAAATAAGTCTCGCTAAGGTTAGGGTAACAGTTAGGGTAACTTTACCGTATTTTGTACAGGAGCAGTAAGTGTGACTTGCGATTTATTGAAGTCACGCTAACTTTGGAAGAATTAGGGAGACTTTTATGTGGAAACGAGCGGGCGTCCTTCCATGCTAAAGTATGCAGTTAGGGTGGCCCGTACCTCCCTTGCTAAAGTCCCACTAACCTTAGTCTAACTTTTTTGATGAACATTAGAAATGCAAGCGGCGCTCACTAGTCTTCCTAACGTTAGTGTGACAGTGTCCCTAACTTGTTGATGAACATACGGCTGCTGGTTTACCCCATTGTACCCTAATACGAGAATGCATTGACAAAAGTAAAGAAAAAGGGCGTAAGAAATAAAATTTTTGGTGATGGATGATCTAGGATTCGAACCACGCGGTGGTGACTGATATAAAGCTGGATGAGGAGTACGGCGTGCAAGTCTGCGGCATGTTTGATGGTCAAACCAGCATGCAACCGCCCATGTGGGAAAAATTGCCGTCGCAGCACATTCTTGTTGAAGCTCCAGGTATAAAACTCCAAAGTTTTTATTCTGTATAGGGTACTGTGGGCTAAATCTGGCCATGGGAAAACTCTGGCCACGCCACCTACCTCTCCATGGGCTACAATTTTATCTCATCAAAACATATTGAACCGATTGAGACTACTACAGTTAGTAATAATTTTGCTGAAACTGCAAGTTCATATGAGCGGTCGGGATTACCCCATTTCCGAGTTTACCCCACAGTACCCTACTTTATTGTTTTCGCCTGCCTATGCGTGGTTGGTTTGGTGGTGGTCTTGCCTAACACAACCATTTATTGGCTGTCGGTCAAGTTTATGCTGCTGTTACTAACTCATGCATATGCTTTTGCAATTATGCATGCACTTTGCTCACGAATAGCGGTGGGATGGGGATCCGAGGTTCATCATCCACTGCTACCGTGGGTTGCATTACACGCGTGTATTGCACGTAAAATGTTGAGGATGTGCAAATAGAGGAAAGGAGCATCTGTTGCATAGTGCATGCTTCCCTGCTAAAATAATTATCAGCTTCGCATTTATTCAGCTTTTTTAGCGAGCCAAATGCCGATGGTGTGAATGACGTACTAAGGAAGGGGTTGTGTGCGAATAATGAAAAGGCCTGCATACAATAGATACATACGTACTGTACACATACATGACTAGTTGGTCTAAAAAGTAATAACTGACCACAGCACTGTTTGTGCGTCCAACTAAACACTGTGCTGTCATTATCATGACATATGTAATGTCGGTAAGTACACTGTACATACAGTACATTACATGTCCTATTGCAGAGCATTTTCTGGCCTGCGTCAAATCCGTGAATGTGCAACTGAAGCCGCACGCCAACGATTCCTACTTCGACGCCGTCATCAGCTACAATGACGACGAACTGATACACGAAACTCACTGGCTGCGATGGGGAGAAGCGAAGGAGATCGAGGCGGAGATCATCATTTCGAAGCTGGTTCAGCTACGCAAAATCCCGACCAAATACGAACGCATCACGCTCAAAGAGCTCACGTCGGGAAAGCTCTACGGCTTGCAAGTATGCCATGCAGTATGCACAAAATACATAGTATACAATACATGTGTCGAAGTCGAAAGGGTTTATGGCCCATTAACATCGGAAGTAAATAAATACGCCCGGCGTGCAGACATACAAAAGTAAGGATGCGCGGTGGTGTTTGTTTGGGTGACGATGTGACGTTGATGTTTCAGGTTTGCTCCTTCCACGATACCGCAGTGCCGGTGGAGGTGCTGTGGCATCACCAGAAGACATTTCCAGTGCGCTACGCGCCGCCCTCCCCCTCCTCCCACAAGCACAACGAGCCGGAGAAGGAGGTGGCGCCTCCGTCCACGCCGGAACGCCGCTCCATGTTCCTCTTAATCGTCGTCGCCGCTATCACCGGCATCTTTCTCATCGCCGTCGTAGCGACCTTGATTTGTCACAAAGTTGCGGGCGAAAGTCATCACAAAAATCCCGCCTCCCCGTCGCCTGGTAGGCCAGGTTTAGCCCCGATTCAAGCCGCGAATGCTGCGGCTGCCAGACGAAGTACGAGCTCCAGCTCTCTGCCCAGCGTCTGCAGTATGCCGAGCATTTCTACCGTTTCCACGGACATTGAAATGATACCTACTGGTAGCGGCGGAGCAAAGAATAGTATGCAGTCTTATGCTGCCGCCAACTCCGGCAATGGGACGACAAGCAGGGTGGGCTTGGGATTAACTGCGAGACGGGGAGCGACGGCGTTCAGAGATAGAAGAAGCGTAAGCTACGCGACTAACTTACAGACGGCTCAAAGCGCCTCTCGAGCTGTATAGGAAGAAAGTTTATGGTCACTTCACATCGGAACAGTGGTTGGGCGTACGCCCGGCGTGTTCATGATGGCTAGGCATGGACAGCCATGGATACGTTGGGCGTACGCCGAGCGCATTGCTTTCCTATGTGACTGGGCCATCATAGGTTGCGGATTTGATGATCACAATATGGAGAAATGTTTGTGGGTGCACTCAGCACTGCACTGTGTGTTCGAATTTGCGATTTCGTTTTTCCGTCCTAAAACGCAAGGGGTGAAAAGTTTTATTTATTTCAAATTTATTTGTGAATAATGAATAAAATTTTTTAATGATATTTTTTATGGCTGCATTATGTGCATTATTTTGTACTCGAAGGAATAGCCAGCCAGGCAGGCAGCCACCGATGATGGTGTAATATTGTGTTCATCTTTGTATGTATCTTGGGTATATATGCAATCCGACTTCAACCACCTAGCCATTCATAGCCATCATCAATCCATCGCCCTAATTGTCAAGCCAACCGTCAAGCTTTGGCCATTGCTCAGCCACCCCAGCCACCTCAGCTACCCCAGCCTATGCTTTCTACAGAACTACAGGCTGACTGTTCAAGGAAAACATCAAGCCATCACCCCAGCCACCCTAGCCACCCCAGCCCATACTTTCTACAGAATTACTGGCTGGTTCTTCGAGAAAAACATCAAGCCATCACCCCAGCCACCCCAGCTACCTTAGCCACCCCAGCCTACTACGCTTTCTACAGAACTACTGGCGGGCCATTGCAATCATCAAACAAAACATCACAAGCCTGCTCAGCCACCCCAGCCACCCTAACCACCCTAGCCACCCTAGCCACCCCAGCCCTTGCTGTCTACAGATCGTCTGGCTATAAAAGGGACAGGACTAGCAAGATCCGGCAGAGAGAGGGAGAGCAGAGAAGACAGAAGAGAGAGAGTTCCTTGGTATTTGTCTTTAGTGTGCAATCGGTTTGGCCTGAGCACAAGATTATCCAGTCATCGATGATACTTTCCATGGCATGATTTGTGTTTGAATGTCGTTCGTAACCTAGCCTTCCTGCTATATCCTTTTGTCCCTTGCCGGCGCCTTGATTTATCTTTGAAATTACTACTGTTCTCTATCTACTTGTTCACCGACCTCACTCAACAATGTTTTATGTATAAGCGTCGATTTGCTGTCTTGTATCGTACGTAGTACGACCCTGGCCTTTGTTGAATAAAACCTTTATGTATCTGTTTCGTACCGTCGACAGCCTACCTGAACATAAATGGAAGATAAGTGTGGCATACAGTCATCATGTCCTGGCTATCAGTCTCCTTCAGTCTCCGACGTCAATGGTCGTTTGTAAGATGGGATTTTGTGTGTTGCTTTGACAGATTATAGCTATAAGGATGCACCCCGATTGCCCTGAATGGACTCAACCCATTGTCACCCAACTTTCACTTTACTTTCCATACAAAACAAAAAACTTTTCATTACATTTTTGGCGTCCCCGCAATACCGCTTGAGCCCACCAACCTTTCGGTTCCATTTTTCTTCCTTTCCTACCTTACATACCCACCCCCTCCTTGAAATTCTTCCCTTTCCCAGCCAGATAGTATGCGCTCCACATTATGTCCCTTATAGAACGTACATACATAGTACAAATGTACCTTATTGTACCTTATCTTGATTCTTGAACACTTTTATTTACATACATACATTGTATTGCTCTATTTTGACTTATTGCTTGGGATTTTGTATCCGGTTAAACTCTATAATAAATTGTGTGGAGGAAAAATAATTTTTCTTGTTATTTCAGCAGTACCTACTGCAGGCTACTATGGATTTTGGCCATCCGATAATCACAGTAGAGGTTTGGTGCCCAGTATATTGCAAAGCCTAGTTATCCCTTTGTCTGCGTACAATGTATGACCCACATATTTTAACATTTTGACCTGATCGGCAGTGGATCGGCTGCCACTGTTTAACCTGTTGTTTGGTGCAATCAATATCAAAGCAACATACACGCATGGTGCACAATATGTATAGGACTACATACAGTAAACAAGACAAGTAAATTTGTGGCCCTTTAGCGACACTTTTCAGTGCCCTATTGAAAAGAAACCTCTCAGAGTAAAAGGAAATGCATATGATAACCCTTTATAGTAACCTCTTGAAATGTGTATGGTAACCCCATACGATTACCCTTTACTAGTCATCCGCACAGACTACATTTAAGCTGGTGAATAATCCCACTCAGCATCCAGTTGCATCCTAAAACTCTCGTTTTTGTTGCATTCGATAATGTACCCTACCTTAATTATTGTCGCATTTAACCGGAATTGTAAGTAGCAGTCTGCTATCATGAAGCTCTCGTTTGTGTTGCATTCAATGATGTGTACTACAGTTATTACTGCATACACTGGAGGATTTTTAACGGGATTTTTGGCAGTTGCAGCCTTAGAAGTCCTAATAGTTGTGTGCAATATGCACCTCCCTATATAATCACACCTTTCACACCTACACCTTTAACACACATACACCTTTAGCACAGGTTCCCACCTCAAGAGACAACCCAAATAGGTCTTCCTTCACCTTTCACCTGACGGTTTTGTAATGAGTGAATTCAAAAATGGCTAAACAAGCAACAATCACTGACCTTGAAACACGCCTAGTGCAGGCAATGAACCGTTTGCATATACTAGAAACCCAAAATCAAAATCAGCCTTCCTCATCTGCATCAACAAATGCCGGAGATTCCATGTTTGCAGCAGGAAATGCTTTGCGTCCACCTCAGTACCATGGAGGATATAACCCTACTTTCGCTGAATGGTTACAGATTTTTGAAGAGTATGCACTTGCCCATAAGTGGAATAATTCAAGAAAAGCAGAAATTTTGCCCTTGTTCTTGGAAGGCTATCCCCGTTCTCAACTACGTTCCATTGTTTCACGCCAACCTGCACTAAAGAATGATTTTGATGGCCTTATACAGCAACTAAAAGAAGCACTTCAACCTGTTGAGTCAAATAGATTTTTTGGTGCCCTTTTGCATGGACCTTCTGCACGTAAACTAGAGTCCAATGAGAATGTGCAAACATATGCAGCTGATATTCAGAAATATGTGCAACAAGCCTATCCTGTTATGCCTAGTTTTTCCAGTGATGCACAAGATAAGATTATGCTTGAAGTTTTCCTGGGTGGCCTAACTAAAAATTTGTGAAGTAAGGTAATGGACAAGGATCCGAAGACATTTTCACAAGCCCTAACTGAGGCAAATAAACAAGAAGCGCGCGATTATTTGTTAGAAGGAAACACGCCCCCTAATCTTCTCAAAAAGCCCATATATCAAACTTATGCAGTCAAGTCGGAATCTATCTAAGTCTAATGTTGGAGTTGTTGATTCGTATCAGTGCTATCCTGGGCCAGAACAATGTTGTTCCGGGGCAGGGGATCCTGTTGATGTGTGTTTCTCCAGGGCAGAGGACCCTGATGTGTGTTTGTTTCCTGACGCCATGTGTTACTCCAGGGAAGAGGTCCGTGTGCGACCTAGTGATGTGTGTGTTTCCTCTGATGATGTGTGTTCCTTCAGGGAAGAGGTCTGTGTGCGACCTAGAGTTTCTTTTCGACAGGACAATGTAGGATTCCCTGAACCCAGAGGACAGAATTTTGGTCATAAAGATTTTCAGAGAAATTATTGTGGTTACTGTAAGCTTCCCGGCCATACGTATCAAGTTTGTCGACGACGTCGGAGAAATGAGCCTGTGAGACAACAAAATTTGCATCAAATAAATACGTGCGATTTTTGTGGAAGAAATGGTCATACGTACCAACAGTGTTTCGATCGTCATAGTTTGCCTCATGAGCAGGATAATTCAAATTCAAATGTAAGAAACCCTAGACAGACAGTGCAGGCAATTGATGTGGAAGATGTGCAGAACCTCAGGACTTCAGAATCACAACCTCAGAATCCTAGTACAAAAACCTCAGAACCTCAAGTGCCAGAACCTAGTGAAGACAGTTTTACTCTAGCAGTTAAAGAAGCAATTACTAATGAAATAGCACAATTAAGACAGGAGATGGAACAGGGCTTCCAGCAGCAAGTTTTTCAACTATAATGTACTCTTTTACACTTTTCTCTGAGAACCCATGCAACCACTAATCCTGGGTATAGCCTCTCTTACACAAGCCCAATCGCCTGAGAATTGCTAAAACCTCTGAATGTTGTATTTTTACCATTTGCCTAATCCTGATAAAGAAGAGTGCGTTTTTCTGAATCGTTTGAAGTCTTATGATTGGACCTTTACCCCTCAAGTACAGTGAGGGTTGAAATAAACTTCTCTTAAACATATTCCAGTAAAATCAATATAAAAATAATAAAACAAAACTTTTTCTGAACCCTCACTGTATTTCTTCATGAAAATAGATAAGGGAAAATAATCTGTGCAGTTTAAATGCAACTTATTTGTATTGTAATCATTCAAATTTTATTCTAACCAAATCTGCACAGGTTATTTCTTTATGTTAATTTTTTATTTTTTGAGTGAGTTTATTCCCCTCTCTTCCAGACATATTTTTTCCTTTCTTTCTCTCTTCCCTGTTTTATATATATTTTATATATTATTTTTTATTCTTTCAACTCCAAATTGAATATTTTATAATGACACTGTAATTTGTATACCCTGAAATGTCTATTGTAATTGTTTCATATTTGTTATCCTAGTATGTTATTCTGTATGCATGTTAAGTGAGCCTTTTGTAGTGATATGCTGTTGTGCATCTACATACTTATTGTACCATTTATTGTACCTACAATATGTATTTGTTGATTTCTTTAAAATAACCTTATTGTGAGCAACTTCCTTTTCTGCAAATTACCGTTGCTTTTTACAGTTAAAAAATAAACAAAACAAAAACAAAACAAAAAAATAAGAATAAGGAAGTTGTAATATTGTGTTCATCTTTGTATGTATCTTGGGTATATATGCAATCCGACTTCAACCACCTAGCCATTCATAGCCATCATCAATCCATCGCCCTAATTGTCAAGCCAACCGTCAAGCTTTGGCCATTGCTCAGCCACCCCAGCCACCTCAGCTACCCCAGCCTATGCTTTCTACAGAACTACAGGCTGACTGTTCAAGGAAAACATCAAGCCATCACCCCAGCCACCCTAGCCACCCCAGCCCATACTTTCTACAGAATTACTGGCTGGTTCTTCGAGAAAAACATCAAGCCATCACCCCAGCCACCCCAGCTACCTTAGCCACCCCAGCCTACTACGCTTTCTACAGAACTACTGGCGGGCCATTGCAATCATCAAACAAAACATCACAAGCCTGCTCAGCCACCCCAGCCACCCTAACCACCCTAGCCACCCTAGCCACCCCAGCCCTTGCTGTCTACAGATCGTCTGGCTATAAAAGGGACAGGACTAGCAAGATCCGGCAGAGAGAGGGAGAGCAGAGAAGACAGAAGAGAGAGAGTTCCTTGGTATTTGTCTTTAGTGTGCAATCGGTTTGGCCTGAGCACAAGATTATCCAGTCATCGATGATACTTTCCATGGCATGATTTGTGTTTGAATGTCGTTCGTAACCTAGCCTTCCTGCTATATCCTTTTGTCCCTTGCCGGCGCCTTGATTTATCTTTGAAATTACTACTGTTCTCTATCTACTTGTTCACCGACCTCACTCAACAATGTTTTATGTATAAGCGTCGATTTGCTGTCTTGTATCGTACGTAGTACGACCCTGGCCTTTGTTGAATAAAACCTTTATCCCTTTAATAATACAAGCGATCCTTCTAATGTGAAATTGAAGGAACTCGTCTGAGATCCTTCTATTTTTTCCTTCTATTATACTTGGAAATTATATTTTTTTCCTTCTAAACGTTCCTTTTAGTTCCCCAATTTTTTCCTTCTATTTCAGTCAAAAATCTCACTCCATGATTTTAAAAATTTCCTTCTATTTTTTCCTTCTATTTCACTGCTAAGTACTAAATTTTTTTTAAAATTTCCTTCTATATGCCTATTTCCTGCTAAATTTTTTCCTTCTATTTGTGAAAGAGAAGGATTTTAATGATTACCTTGTATTTCATCGACCCAAAATGAAATAGAAGGAACCGTCCTTCTATTTCACGAAATTGAATGAAAAAAAAGGCTCTTCCTTTATTTTAGGCAATCTTTTTTCTGCGTGTTTCATTTCCTTCAAAATTTTTGCCTTATATTTCGCCAAAATTTCCTCTATTATCTGGCTCTTCCTTCATTTGTTTCGCCAATTCCTACATATTCAGTTTTGAAGTTCCTACACATGTTCAGTAAGTATTGACTCGTGTCCAGTTTTGCAGTCTTTTGTATTAGTTGTTTTGT
>JASAMW010001035.1:0-11098 GCA_030247985.1 Epsilonema sp. ZAB3_2
CACACACAAACAATCACGCCGACAAGCAACAGAAGACCTACGAGACTGTTTGTGTGTTGGATGGCGTGGTTTAGTATTCTCCAAAATAATGGTTTTTACTAAACCCATTATAAAGGGTCGAGTGTGAGCCAGTGATTGCCTCCTTCGTTTACACTGTCTGCTCCATTCTTCCCCTAAGCCCAAATAAATATTCTTGCCAGTACATTTGTCACTCCTGCTTCCTCCAAGTCACTTCCACCTCGTCCGTCCGGTACCTCTGCGTGACGTAGGCGTCGCGGATGGGCGTGGTCTGTCCGCCGGAGAGCATCTCGTGTCCGGCGTGTGCGATCATGGCGCCGTTGTCGATGCAGTAGCGTTCGTCCATGGCGTGCAGACGGGCGCCGCGCTCCTCCGCCATCGCCCCCATCATCGCCTGCAGGCGCAGGTTGCACCCGACTCCGCCAACCACCAACACTTCGCGCGAGCCGGCGTAAAGAGCAGAGCTGAGCTGCAGGACTGCGCACGCCAGTGTAATTAACACATACCGCGACCTGGCGTCACTGTTGGCAACAAATCGTTCAGCTGCTGCCCGTTTGTTGTTGGTAACACGATACAAACGGACAACAAACCGAGAACAAACGGACAACAGCTGAACGATTTGTTGCCAATATTGACGCCAGGTCGCGAGATGTGTTAACTGTGGGTGCATTTTTGGCCGTTTAGTACATATGTGAGAAAGATACGTAGGTTGATGCCGCGTTCACCATACGTCATGCAGTACGTCCGACGTCTAGGAGCAAATGGTCGTATGTGGTATCATGTACCTACTCCGAGATATGTAGGACACGTACGGACGTACGGTTAACGCGCCTTGAAGGTATGACGCGGGTATTGTACGTACCTACATACCTACCAACATACGTACGTACATACGTAAGTCTAGTCTGGCTACTGAAGAGTTTGGAGCTCAAGTTCTTTTGTGAAAAGGAAATCCCTTTTTCTACGTGGATGGCCAAATTTACCCTCCCAAAAGGTCAGATTTACCCCATGATACCCCACATCCCACACCCACGCGCGTCCAGCCCACACACAACTCTGCTCTACTGTAAGCCAGGGCCCTCTCCGTGATTTCCACGAGCATGGCGAAGGCGTGTTCCTGCAGGGAGAAGCACAGGTCGGCCGGCGTCCACTCGCCCTCCTCCTGCTGCTGCACACGGCGCGCCTCCTCCTCCACTCTGGACAGCAGACCCGAGAAACTCACGTCCATACCTTTCACCACGTACGGCAGCGGCAGCAGTCGCGCAGCTTTCTCGTCCTGGTAAAAAAAAGAAAAAGAAAAGAAAACCTCATGCGGCCACAAATTTATAGGGGTTTAGCTCATAGTGGCTGCGATATACCTAGACGGTATGTTGAAGCCTCTATGGGGTAGTTAGCTGTACATTTCTTTGTGTCAAAAACCACGTTCGATGGCGCGTTCACCAGACGTCCGTCCATCCGTTCGTCAACCCGTAATGTGTTCGTCCGTCCTGGGTTGACGAACGGACGGACGTCTGTGACGGACGTCTGGTGAACGCGCCATGACCCATCAAAAATCATCAGAAAACTGTGATCAGTCCCGCAGGGAATGAAGAATTACAGTAGAAGAAACGAACTGTAGTTCTTCCCACTGCAACTCTTCCTTCGCTGTAGGACGGATCACAGGTTTCTACTGATCGTTTTGATGGGTCAAACGTGGATGGCTATGCCCAAAATTGTAGGCTACTTCTTAGGGTTTCATAATAGGTTACGTGTAGGGTACTGTTGGGTAAACCCGGCCGCAAGGATGCAAACCATTCATTGATTCGCACAGACCGGTCAGACGAAGAAGACGAGAGGGAAAGGGAGGTGAGCGAGCGGGGGAGCGATTACAGTAATCGCGCACGCACAGCGTAGGCACAGAGAACAAGAGGTTATTTTTACTGCGCGCGAAAGGTCAAAGACTAATTATGGACACAGAAAAACTGGACATGGGCTTGTGCTTGTGCCATGTTTATGCGTATTGCACCTGTACAGGCGAGCTGCTTCTTTACCCAGCTGCTGACTATCCATTTATAATAGTCGTCTTTCTTTTAGTTGTCTTTAAAATAATAATGGCGGAACGATTGAACTTCCCTAAGGAAGTTGAGAATGAAATTGTAAAGCAGAGTGGCAGCCAGGTAACCATTCGCTGCAACTGTAAGGACGAAGAAAGGAGCATGCAATATGAAGAAGAAGAAAGTAGTGCCCAGTCTAGCTGCAGCATTCAAAGAAACCCGACCCAACGCTAAAAGTCATGGCCTAGGCCACTAAAATATATGTAGATGCTTTGTTTTGTTGGAATGGGCTGCCTGTTTGATGCTTCGTTTTATATTTTTCTTGTTGACTCAACTGGTATTGCTCAGTTTAAAGACCGAAACGGGCCTGACAAATCGCCGAGATATCCTCACCATTCGATTCGTCGTCGCGTGGGCATCAATTTGCGCCAGATTTTTTCTTTCTAGCTGCTCTGTACGTCGAGATATTTCAATTTGCAGTTTTGGTTTTCCCCTTATTTTACTCTGTGACGAGGCATATCTTTTCGTTGCGCCGTCGTCTTTTTTGTTTCTTTCGTTTTCTCTTCGCTCTCCGCCGTCTGCGCGAGCGAAGCGCGACCGGAAAAAAGACGACGGCGCAGTATATCCTCGTCACAGAGTAAAATAAGGGGAAAACCAAAACTGCAAATTGAAATATCTCGACGTACAGAGCAGCTAGAAAGAAAAAATCTGGCGCAAATTGATGCCCACGCGACGACGAATCGAATGGTGAGGAGATCTCGGCGATTTGTCAGGCCCGTTTCGGTCTTTAATGGACATACTGTTAGAAGTATAACTAGATAACTGCGACTGTGAGGTAAAGAGAGAGAAAGAGCGCGGTGAACAAACGGATAATTACAAACAGAGTGAAGGATAGGACAATTACACAGAGCGAAGGAGACAGAGTGCGCGGTGGCGCGCGGCGCCTTCCCCTCCCCTCCCCACCCCTCTCCCCTCTCTCTTTTTCGTCGCTGACCGGCCTGAGCGAATCCATGAATGGTTTGCATCCTTGCAACCCGGCCATGGGCATGAGTAAATCCGACCACCCGGCCATGGGCATGAGTAAATCCGACCACCCAGTAGCGAAGGCCGAGTTCTTTCTTCGCGGCGGTGGATGGCCGGATTTACCCCATGGTACCCTCCCTACCTTCTCCTCGCTGCTCTCCTTTGCCTGTCTCGCCAGTTCCTCTACATTTTGACCGGGACTCGGGTGATTGGGTAGGCGTAGAGCGCGAGCCAGACGATCCAAACAGTTGCCCACTGCCATGTCTAAAGTCTCGCCGAAAATTCGATAACGACCAGCAGAATACGCCAACACCTACAACCACACAAGTTGGATAATCAGAGCTGAATATCTAGAGTTGGATGGATACTGTACATAGTCTATGTACATAGTTGGACCTTTTTGTCCCCGCTGCGCATATTACGAATACTCTCCATATAGAAGAGGAATCGGGTCTACATGAAACTTGGAGAAAAATTCGTAAACGAGGCTACATTTTTCGCAGAACGGACAAACGCCCCGAGGCAATTCTGGATAGACCGAAGCAAAAAATTGCGCTGTAGCGAACAGCACATACCAGCACAATAGGTAAACTAAAATTATTACCACGAGTAATCAGTGCTGCTGACTGATAGGAGGCGAAAATGATTATAAAGGGGCACTGGACAGGAAGAGTCCATGATCGATTCATCAATTTTTACTGTCGCCATTATAATACCAAATTTACACGGCGTTTCTGGTTTATTTGCACCATCACACATGCATGCAGCGCCTGACCTGCGTGTTGCTGACCGAAAGGGAATCGAACCCGCTGCCCTCGGTCACAGCTGTGGACTAAGACACACCACCAGGTGTCGGCCCGGGGACAGATTTTGGCTGAACTCGCCTTACAAACCTAAGGACTATAGTCTGGCCACAAAGAGTTTGCCATGGAACTCAAGTCGTCCTGCGTAGTTTGCATATACTTTTGCTACATAGGAGTACACGAAGCATGGACAGAAATCCGCATTTGTGAATCTATTTTACGCAACGCAACGCGCTTTGAATGCCATGGCAAACTCTTGCTGGCCAGACTATAGTTTACGTACTCTACTGGTCTCGGACGCTATTGCCATACCACACCTATGCAGTACGTTACACATACGTATGCAGCGCCTGACCTGCGTGTTGCCTCCGCTGACATAGAGCACCACCGGGTCCTTGGCTCCAGTCACCAGACGTCCCATCTCGATGTGCCCGATGCAGTGATTCACACCCAGCAGCGGAACATCCCACATCAACGCCAGCGTTCGAGCTACCACCGCGCACGTGAGCAAAGGAGGAGCCATGCCTGGACCCTTCGTATAGGCCACCGCGTCCACGCCACCCCTAGAACATACAGCAAATACATGCTGTACGTACAGTACATGTTGCTGTAAGACTGATCGAATGCGCAGAAACACAAACAGGCATACAGACAGACAGACATTGGTGTGGGCCAAATTGTGGACTTCTGCGCATTCAGTACTCTTCTCCTACAAGGTTCATCTGTTCTTGGCCAAATATACCGTTCCCTATATACTCTACTTTGGTTGAGCGATGCCAGCTTCCTGCAGCGCTTGGCGAACCAGCGCCAGAATATTGCGTCTGTGATGCTCCGCTGTCTCCTTGGGCTGAAATCCTTCACCGGGCGGAGCGTGAAAAGTGCGTCGCGGATTGGACAAAACCACGCCATCCCTCACAACGCCCACGCCCAACTTGTTGGCGCTTCCTTCTATGCCCAGTACAGTCGGCATAGTAGCGATCAAAAGATGTATGAGTCAGTTTCTTTCTACTTTGAGGTAGGCGTGAGGCGGTTTTATGTTGTTGTTGTTGCTTCAGTGCGCAGGGATCTGTTGAACGATCTCCCTGGCAACCACTCACAGGATGTGTCGAATGAGCTCACTGACGACGAGAGATATGTCGAATGAGCTCACTGACGACGAGGGATGTGTCGAATGAGCTCACTGACGACGAGAGATATGTCGAATGAGCTCACTGACGACGAGGGATGTGTCGAATGAGCTCACTGACGACGAGAGATATGTCGAATGAGCTCACTGACGACGAGGGATGTGTCGAATGAGCTCACAGGCGATGAGGGATGAGGCGAATGAGCTCACCGGCACTCACAGGATGCGTTGACGCTTCAGAAGAGATTCACCTTTCTGTACACATTCATACTATCGATAGGAACGTAGGGTATGTACTCTATCTAAACATCTGAAGAATGCGGCATAAAACTATAACCGATGCCTCATTCACATTAGAATTGGAGACATGGGCTCGGCATAGTACGCTCGGCGTGTCTATTGCTCTCTCTACACACGCAAGTACTAGTACATGGCCTATGCCAAGTAGGATACTGTGCGGTAAACCCGGCCATGGGACAAACCAGGCCACCAAGTTTCAGGGTTGCATACATCAGCACCCAACGGACTGATTGGGACAAAATATTATATCACTCGATTCATTGAACTCTCCTCTTTCAAATAAGTTACTTGGTTTATCATTAGCTGAAACAGCAAGTTCAGAGGAGCTTAGGTGCCCAGGTTACCTCATACTAGCCTACATGGCGTATGGCGCCGACTACGAGCGCATTTCCCTTCCAATGTGAACCAGGCATAATGCACAACCTGAATCAATTGAGTCCTCAGCTGGCTATCCGCCACTTTCTTATTCTGTTGAAATTCCCCACGTATTCTTGCGGTCAAATACTGTCGATCAGTTAGTTTGACGCTGGCAGCGTAACGAAGCAGTCGCTTGTACAAATTCAATACCGCCAACCTTTGATCACACATTTGAGAAAATTCTGCATCACACGAAAACAACACGAAATTTCTTCACTAAAGGCAGGTACCACATTTCAACGCAAATAGCGGGCAGGCAACCAAATCAAGCAGTGAATCGAAGACAACGCTACTCACAATGCTAGAATTTGTTTATTGCGCAAAAATTAGCATTTTCACATCGCAAGACGAGACAGATTTGCGAGGTAAAAACTTGAGATAGTTGCTTTACTTACTTACTACTACCTGCGTAAAGAAAAAGATAACATAGCCTTTCAAACGAACCGTGTTAGTACAACCTGTGGAATCACAAAACAATCTTGACTCTTCGTATCACGTTCTTCGTCGTATGAGAATGAAGGATACTATGGTAGGCCCGGTCATGGGAAAATCAGGCCACCCAAGTTTCAGAGTTGCATAACTCAGCAACCAATAGACCGATTGAGACATACAAGTACGATATCAATCGAGTCCTTGAACTTTCCTCTTTCAAATGAGCTACTTGATTCATCATTTGCTGAAACAGCTAAGTAGTTCAAAGGCGCTTACAATACCCCATGTGTCCGGGATACCCCAGAGTACTCTTCTACTTTACGCATGTATATGTTAATGTATGTACACAACCTCCAACAAAAGATTGATTATGCAGCACCAGCGAATGATTCCAGCATTGTGTCTCCATTGAGCATATGCGTCGTTCCAACAATA
Source organism: Epsilonema sp. ZAB3_2 (assembly GCA_030247985.1). Taxonomy (NCBI): domain Eukaryota; kingdom Metazoa; phylum Nematoda; class Chromadorea; order Desmodorida; family Epsilonematidae; genus Epsilonema; species Epsilonema sp. ZAB3_2. The sequence continues at coordinate 6,588 of JASAMW010001035.1, forward strand.
AAAGTGAACTCTGCAATGCAAAAAATCCTCAACAACCCCTGCACTGTAGCTGACGTTGTTAGACTATTCGCTGATTGCGCTTAGAATTGTGGTCGCGACATTACCCCTCTGCATTTCAGTGCCTTTTTGATCGGTGCCAAGGACAAGGTCACCGATCAATCTACGCACACAGTGGACCCAGAAATATCAAAACAACATGGAGGTCAGCTCTTTGCCACTCATAATTCTAAGCACAAGTAGCTAACAAATACGAATGGTATATTCACCAGTTGCGCTAAAGACCACTTTAGAGTGGTCGCGAAGTGGCCCGCAGCATTTTGTGAAAGTTTAGATCGGTGCTGACGTGGTCATCGACGTCGTTTTTCCTTCGTTTAGCTCGCTCCTTTTTTCCGTTCCCAGATGACTGAACGACGTCAACGTCCACACCGATCTAAGCTTAAACTACCTACCTACCTACCGCGGTGCACCTCGTGACACCGAAAGTCTTAGCGCAACTGATCTATACTGTCTTGTCCTTTCGCTTCCATGGCGTTGAGAAATCGAATAGCGGAAACCTCCGCATAGGTGGCGCCACCTACGAACATGACCATCACTACTTTCTTCGCATCCGCCGCTTCCTGATGTTGCTGCTGCTGATAGTGATCCCTTCCTACAATCACAACAACACATGCAACAATACAGACAATAGTACCGCAAGTTTGTGCGGTCAATGAAGAGCGTGTACAAGCCCAGTGAGTAGGTACAAGAAGGGAAGTTTGAGAAAATGAGCTGTGCAGTCAGATGACGTGCGCTAAGAGGGGCGTAATCCCGTACTGTGCTGCGTGTTCGACTCACGCACTGGCTGCCCAATTTTTCAAACTTCTTCTCTTGTCCTAGCATCTCTTACTAAACAACACATGCAGTTAGACAGAACACAGTATATGGACCGGTTGCGTTGTCGCGATTGGGTTGGTCGATAAGCGACACCTTGCGGTATTTAGTGAAAGTTCGGATCGGTGCCTTCGGGGTCATCGATGTCATGTGTGGCCAATTTTTCTTTTCACTCGCTCCTTTTCCGCTCCCAGATGACTGAGCAACGTCGATGACACCGTTGGCACCGATCAAAAACGAATTCTTTAGTGGCTGCTAAAACATAGTACAATATTGGTAGGATACTGTGGGGTAAGCCCGGCCATGGGATAAACCCGACCACATAAGCTCCTTTGAACTTGCTGTTTCAGCAAATGATGAACCACGTAGCTTATTTGAAAGAGGAGACTTCAAGAAATCGATTGATAAATTGTTTCAATCGGTCCTGTGGTTACTGAGATATGCAGCCCTGAAACATGGGTGGCCGGATTTTCCCATGGCCGGGTTTACCCCATAGTACACCATGTATGTACATACATACCTGCGCTATAATCCTTGATGAGCAGAGCGCCAGGAATTTTCTTCAGCGTATCCTGGATTGAGCGCCAACCAGGCTTTGCCCAGTACTGACACAGTCGCGCAGTCAGCGGGGCGTATCCGCTGTACACGTAGGACAAATCCTCCGGATTCTACCACAACAGTAGCAAACAAGGTACTATGGGGTAAACCCGGCCATGGAAAAAATCGGCCACCTACGTTTCAGGGGTGCATATCTCAGCTACCAATATTCATCATTAGCAGAAACAGTAAGTTCACAAGAGCATAAGGTGGCCGGGTTTACCGCATAGTACCCTAACATCCACTTCCCCACTTTCTTCCTGTCTCGCCAGATTCCAACCATCATCAAGAGTAGGGTACTGTGGGGTAAACCAGAACACGGGATAAACCCGGACACCTACGCTTTTCTGAACATGCCGCTTCAGCAAATAATGAGCATCGTAGGCAGCTCATTTGAAAGAGAAGAGTTCAAGGAATCGATTGGTACAAAACGTGACTCAATCGGTCGTATGGTTGCTGAGATACTAGGTATGCGGGTTGCATTACCCATGTGTCCGGTTTTCCCCATAATACCCGACAACACATCACACTACTTTCACTTACCACTTCATCAACAGACGATACCAAGAGTCGAAAAGCCTTGAGAAGACTCTGAAAGGAGACGGAGGATGAACTTCCCCCTGCGATAACGCCGGCAGGATACGCGAATGTGGTGAGCGTTCGGGGAACAACACTGCTGGCGCGTTCGCGCAATAGACCAGCCTTCCCCAATCGACACAGCAACGGTAGCGTATCGTATCCATAGGCCTATGAATACATACGAACACAACCATCCAACTGGTCAATACCGCACTAGCATACGGACAGTACGTATGGCAATACAGATCTAAAACCAGTGGAAGGTAGGTAGGCATAGTCTGGCCAGTAAGAGTTCGCCATGTCCGGGTTTACTTACCCCATAGTACCCTACCTGAAGAATGTCTCTTTTATACTGCTCCAAGACTTTCGCCTTGAGTCCGTTTGAGGCCAAACACTGCAGACAAACCAGACGCAGCACCTTGTGCACGGGTTCCACTCTGGCAATCGCTTCTTCTATGTACGCTGCGGGCTTATCCGGTTCATAACAGTTCAAGGCTTCTACAACCACACAGAAATCAATACACATCATTTCGCATTCTACAGCACATACAGTCAGTGCGTTGACTGTGGACATACCCTGTTCCAAATGTACGCGTTCCAAGAAAGGCACGCTAGACGTGGTCTGTTTGATCAGTGTGGTTATGGCGATATGATCAGAAGCTGATTGCTTTGCCGCTTGCAAGGCAGGAAGCCGTTTCACAAAGTCCGCGTACTCACGAATCTGCAAACACAACACGCACGACAGTTTAACCCTCCTCCCGGAATTCATAGTCAGGGGTCAACTGGTTGGTTACGCAACCAATGCCATCTGACATATGGGAGGAGTTGCGCAACCGTCGCCAACCAACCAACATACTAATTAGTATGGGAGTTGCGCAAACGACATATTGAAGTTGCGCAATCGACGTCTCGCGTTGCCATGGTTGCGCAACTACTCCCATATGTTGGTTAGCGACGGCTGCACACTGAGACTTTGAATATTCCGGGATGCGTTAAAAAAAATCAAAGTCTCATGGCCCGTTCACAACGAACGCTGAACGCCGAAGTTGGAGTTGCGGGGTGGCCGGCGACACCCCAACGCAGATATCGACGTTTAACGCAGATATCGACGTTCGACGCAGATATCGACGCTCGACGCAGATATCGACGTTCGACGCAGATATCGACGTTCGACGCAGATATCGACGCTCGACGCAGATATTAGCGATCGCAGATAAAAGTAGCGAACATCGACGAAAACTTGACGTACGTACGTACCAAACAACATCATCATCTATGCCGGCGTTATTATTGGAGAAAAAAAATAAAGATTTGCGTACCATTTCCATAATCTGCGTTGAACGTCGATATCTGCGTTAACGTCGATATCTGCGTTGAACGTCGATATCTGCGTTGAACGTCGATATCTGCGTTGAACGTCGATATCTGCGTTGAACGTCGATATCTGCGTTAAACGTCGATATCTGCGTTGACGTCGATATCTGCGTTGAACGTCGATATCTGCGTTGAACGTCGATATCTGCGTTGGCGTTGACGCCGGCGGCAACGCAACGTCAACTTCGGCGTTCAGCGTTCGTTGTGAACGGGCCATCAAAGTTCAAAGTTCACTAAACCGGGGTGCGCTCAACCATGCGTACGCCAAGCGCATAATGCATGCAACATATCTACACGCTACACCTATCCACCACACGCAATAAGGCGATTGGGTTGGTCGATGGCGACCCCGCGGCAATTAGTGAAAGTTTGGATCGGTGCCTGTGAAGTCATCGACGTCATTTGTTGTCAATTCTTCTTTTCACTCGCTCCTTTGACGCTTCCAGATGATTGAACAAGGTCGACGACCCCACAGACACCGATCCAACCTTTCACTAAACACCGCGGGGTCGCTATCGACCAACCCAATCGCGTTACCGCATATCGTCCACACACCCTACCTACCGTGGTGGCTTCATGTCGCGATTGTATCTCCGTTTCCAAGGCCCGACTACGTCGATTCAGGGCGGATGCCACCGCCCGAATGTTCAGGTCGCGTAGATCCCCGTACAGATCGTCTGCTGAGCTCAGGACGAACGCCTTCTTATCTCCTCCTCCTCCTGTCTCCTCCCCTGCTGTGCTGCTCTGTCCTTGCTGTTTGGCGCTGGGAGTAGTAGCGGAGGACTCGGAGTAGAAGATATCCTTGGGAAACTTGGCTCTTCCTATGCAGACAGATGAGACAAGATAGATAATAATGTGCATCGACCTACACACCTATAGGGTACTGTGGGGTAAACCCGGCTCGGACACGGGGTAAACCTGGACAGCTAGTATATCTCAGCAACCATACGACCGATTGAGACAAGTATTCTACCAATCATATTGCTACCATGTTCATCATTTGCTGAAGCGACAAGTTCAGAAAAGCTTAGGTGTCCGGGTTTACCCCGTGTCCGGGCTTACCCCATAGTACCCTACTATGTGTAATTTAT
>JASAMW010001037.1:0-26241 GCA_030247985.1 Epsilonema sp. ZAB3_2
CAGCTCATAACTCGCGAATGAAAGCGAATTTTAAAAATCTAAAAAAAGTCTCATCGAGAGTAGAGTAAGGGCTTTCTTTTGGTATACCTACCAGTCAGATCTGAGAAAAATCCACGAAGGAGTATGCATTTGAAAATAGCGACTATTTTTACCACAAAATCGCAATTTTAAGGGTGTCAGAGGCCTTAATCGAAAAAAGTGTTCGGACGACTTTCCCAAGATCTTTACATTTCCCATCTTTTAAAAAAAAAAAAACCGAGCTCGATCCCTCGACTCGTTAAAAAGTTACGGTGGGAACAGTTTTTCAGTACATAAGAGCCTGACATCATTCAAAAAATAGGTTTTTCGCCGTAGCGCCATAACCAGTGAGCCTATCGAGCTGAAATTTTGCCAGCAGATACGTACCCATAGGGGACATTTTCACGCAAAATTTCAGCTCAATCCGCCTCTTGGCTCGGGAGTTATGGGCAAATGTGTGTTTCCATTTCCGTCACTCCTATTTACACATGACAAAGTAAGGTGGGACGCGGCGGAGCTTCGTTCGTGAGCCTCTCGAGGTTCCGCTATCGCGTCTACCTTGATAAGTACATAGGTTAGGTACCTTCCAGTACATGGGGGAGATATGCATAGGACAAAATTTATGTTTTGCCAATGGGTGGTTAAATGTTCATGCACAGCCTGAACCACCTACAGTACCTGCAGGGACCTCACATCGGGCTTTCATGGATATGGTTTTTACGCTTGTACGTACTGTACTACAATTAGAAGTCCGCTACATGCTGGTGTGAATATGACGGACATTGCAACCGATGAAAAGTATTCCATGGGTGTCGGGGTACAACTACATACCAGTATTCCTCGGGTTCGAATGTATACAGCCGAATTTCGCTCGAGGGTTCTCGGAGCGAACTCGGAGCACGTCTGAAGCGCGCCACTCTCTGGCCAGACCACAATTAAAGCCTGTGTGTGTATGTACAGGTCGACATGCATCGCTTCGATAACGATTAATATGGTGGAATAATCAATAGCTCCCCTTAAGTACTGAATCAGTCTCCCTACTAACTGGTTCTCTCCACTCATGCAGATATTCACGTAATTTCTTTGACTGACCACTGTCAGGCCACCACCGCATAGTGTATTGAGTCATGCATAGCCCGTTTCTTTCACAATGCATTAAAATTTACCACTCACACTCAGTAGGCGACAGAACATTTTTGGATACGAACATCATGCCACATCGCCACATTGTTTCCTGTTTCTTGGTGACTTCATGTCTGTTTCTAGCGAGAATCTCGGGTGGGTATAAGTGTGGCAATACCAAACTAGTCCCTATTAAGAAAGGTTTTCTGTAGCGGTTGCATAGTACGTGGAAGGGGGGTACTTTTTGTTAATCGAGATAATATGCCTATCGGATTCCCCATCAAAAACTGCATATGTAGATGAAGTTTTAGGAAAAAATTTGTTCAGGCAACATCGAGATATTCAAGGGTAAAGGTGGGCAGGTCGCATTTTTGCCGTTTTTCAACGTTTTTAGCCATATTTCAGCAACCGCAGGGCTTAGAGGGCTACAATTTGGCAAGCGGAAAAATCCCATAGGGACCCAAGTCTGGACCAATTTTGAGCCCAATCGGCCACCTGTGTGGCGAGATATAGCGTCACAAAGTGCATTTCTGTATATTTTGCACCTGTTGCAAATTTAGTTTTTTGAATACCACGGCGCGACTACATGCCCTGCACGGGGTAAAATTTTGACAGCAAGTAGAGAAGGGTTAGGCCTAAAAACTTACGATACTACCGCAAAAAATCTCTATAATTGGAATTGGGACTACAGTCCTCTCGAATAGTGAAAAGTACAGCAAAAATTTTCCCGCCTTTTTTATTTTTCAAGATAAATGAGCAATACCACTGAAATTTTTTCCTTGTAAGTAGCCTATCTTATGTAGAATTTGATGTAGATTTCAAAAATAAAATTGTTTTTCCCAAAAAATTTAACCCCTAGCATATAATTGTGCAAAAGTAGTATATTTTTGTGAATTTAGGGTAAGGGTTAAATTTTTTTGGGAAAAACAATTTTATTTTTGAAATCTACATCAAATTCTACATAAGATAGGCTACTTACGAGGGAAAAAATTTCAGTGGTATTGCTAATTTATCTTGAAAAATAAAAAAGGCGGGAAAATTTTTGCTGCATTTTTCACTATTCGAGAGGACTGTAGTCCCAATTCCAATTATAGAGATTTTTTGCGGTAGTACTAAAGTTTTTAGGCCTAACCCTTCTCTACTTGCTGTCAAAATTTTACCCCATGCAGGGCATGTATTCGCGCCGTGGTATTCAAAAAACTAAATTTGCAACAGGTGCAAAATATACAGAAATGCACTTTGTGACGCTATATCTCGCCACACAGGTGGCCGATTGGGCTCAAATTTGGTCCAGACTTGGGTCCCTAGGGGATGTATGTGTGTACCAAATTGTAGCCCTCTAAGCCCTTCGGTTGCTGAAATATGGCTAAAAACGTTGAAAAACGGCAAAAATGCGACCTGCCCACCTTTACCCATGAATATCTCGATGATGCCTGAACAAATTTTTTCCTAAAACTTCATCTACATATGCAGTTTTTGATGGGGAATCCGATAGGCATATTATCCCCATTTTCTACAAAAAAGTACCCCCCTTCCGCCTATACTACAGGCTACTCTCAATCCTTACAGAAAACGTCTCTTAACGTCACTGTCATGGACACAGCCGAGCGCCCTCGTCTTTGGCCCCCCTCTCACTCTCAAAGTGATTCATGTCGACCTATACGTATCTTTTGCAGCGCCTGGGCAAAGGAATGACGGGTCTGGCGCAGCACGCGAAGCGCGGCGAGATGGACGCCTTCTGCGGTGCGGTGCGCGCGGTGGGCGAGGCGGTGTGCGGGCTGGCGGAGTCGGCGGCGCAGGCGGCCTACCTGGTGGGCGTGAGCGACCCCGGATCGGTGCCCGGGCGCGCCGGACTCGTGGACGCCGCCCGCATGGGCCGCAGTCTGCAGCTGGCCCGGGAGGCGTGTCATCGGGTGCGGGCAGGGGACTGGACGCAGCCGCAGGTGAAGTGAAGTCGGGGGCAGTAGGCTATGTATATATGTGTAGGGTGAGGGGGTAATTTGGGGTGAATACGGAAATTAACTCCTCCCGATCGTCAACGTCTCTGTTGACAACTGGTTGTGCAACCGTTGACAACCTACCGACATATGGAGGAGTTGTGCAACCAAAATGTAGGAGTTGCGCAACCGTTGACAACCGTTACCATGGTTACGCAATTTTCATACGCTGGTTGTCAACGGTTGCGCAACTGCTATATATTGGTTGTCAACGGTTGCACAACCAGTTGTCAACGGAGACTTTGAAGATCGGGAGGAGTTCGTAGTAAGGTAATTGAGCTAGGCTAAATCAGGCCACTCCAACCAACCTCGTGCAAAGTTGGAAAGGGAGATCGTGTTTGAAGGTACTGCAAGACGCGACGGCCATAGCGCGGCATACGAGCACGCTGACGGATCTGTGCCGACACGCGAGTAGCAGGAGTCGAAACGACGCGGTAAAGCGACAGCTGATCAACTCCGCCCGCGAAATGGCCTCCTCCACTGCGGATTTCATCAACGTGGTGAAAATACTGGATGCAGATTTCAGGTATGGCGAAGAAAGGCTATCAAGAATCAATAATGGGGCTGTTTGGGGAATAATGGCTAACCAACCGGATGTGTAGTGGGAATAAGTGGCAATCACTTGCTCTTGTTTTTTCCAATATTATTTGGTGCGAATACTGGGATATTCTAGTACAATACACCCCAAGCAGGCTTATAGGCATCTTAGCTTGTTGTGGGAGTGGCTATGGGTAGCTTTTTTGACCAGCTATCGGTAGCTTTAGGTACCCTACAGTGCACATGGGGCTATGCATAGTGGGATATGCTTTGGGCTTGGACATTTTAGGGGGTGGGTCATGCATGGCACCATACGGTTTGTAGCTCACTAGTGATTTACCCCTCTTTTTTGCACTTTACCTAGTCAGCCTTTCTATCAAACCCCGTTATTTATTCGTGATTGTACTATATCTCTTGGAGATGATGCCGAATTGCCTGCCTGCTTTTTCCAGCGAGACCAGCAAGCGCGCGTGCGCGGAGGCCACGCAGCCTCTGCTGGCGGCCATGGACAGTCTGTCGGCGCTGGTCTGCTCGCCCGAGCTGGCCAGCATCCCCGCGAAGCTGTCCGACGCGGGCTTAAGAGCGCAGCAGCCGCTGTGCGCCTCCGCGCGCGGCATGGTGGACGGCGCCTGCGATATGATACAGACGGCAAGGATGCTGGCCGTGGATCCGAAGGTAAACCTGTGGTTTTAAGGGGTGCTATGGGGTAAAATAGGCCATGGGAAAGTCCGGCCTCTTGCACTTTAGTAAGGTTCGTTCATACGTACTGTACGTACAGTTGCCGCTGTAGGTCTGCCCAGTCATGTACCTATGTAGCTGTGCAGTAATTGTACGGAGGCTGTGCTTCATTCTTTGACCAAGTTCTCCCCTCCACTGTTTCTTACACTTCTAGGGTACTGTGGGGTAACCGGACGCGGGATAAACCCGGACACCTATCACCTAGTATAGTATCTCAGCAACCATACGACCGATTGAGAAATATGCTACCCAATCGATTCCTTGAACTCTCCTCTTTCAAATGAGCTACCATGTTCCTCATTTGCTGAAGCGGCAAGTTCAGATAAGCTTACGTGTCCGGGTTTACCCCCACAGTACCCTACATTTAAAGGCTGTTTTTTTCATTCATTCATTCGTTCAAGGACCAGCCGACGTGGTTGACGCTGAGCGGTCACTCGAAGCGTGTGTCCGACTCGATTAAGACGCTGATTGACGCGATCCGGGACCAGGCGCCGGGTCAGGGGGAGTGCGAAGCGGCGGTGGCGAAGATGAACCAGCTGGTGCGCCTCCTGGACCAGAGCTCCCTCGCCGCCATCAACCAGAGCCTGGAGCGCCGCACGGAGAAGTCGGAGCAGGTGGGGGAAGGGCAGGGGCGCTTGCACACGTGGTGAATAGAATAAAAAGTCCCGCGGGTGTATTTTACATTTTCTTTGACTTATGTACTGTATGAACGTACAGGGATGGGCCTGTACAGGGATGTACAGGGATGTACAGGGATACAGGGATGACGTACAGGGATAACGTACAGGGATGTACAGGGACCTTCTTTTGACATGATTATTCGTTTCATTGCATTGGTACATTACATTGAACGTACAGGGATGAACGTACAGGGATGGGCCAAATAAAAGAACCCGGTACCTTCTTTTGACATGATTATTTGTTTCATTGCATTGGTACATTACATTGAACGTACAGGGATGAACGTACAGGGATGGGCCAAATAAAAGAACCCGATACCTTCTTTTGACATGATTATTTGTTTCATTGCATTGGTACATTGCATTGCATTACATTGCATTACATTGCGTGTGAAGTTCGTTTGGTTATATAGGGCTTTTTCGAGATGGTGTCTTCGAGCGGAATGCAGATACAGGACAGAGTGGACGGCGTTCGGCAAGCCGCGAAAATGGAAGCGGAAAATCTCGGCCATCGGGTATTTGCGTTTAAAGACAGCAGCCAAGCAGTTTTAGACCACCTTTCATATAATACCTTACCTTACATGTGTACATTATTACTGCAAGACCAATATTTTGCGCGAACATGGCTTGTAGCTCAGTAACACACTGCGCACATAACGTATTACGTGCGCAGTGCGTTACTGAGTTACAAGCCATGTTCGCGCAAAATATTGGCGCGCCTACTTCACCACCTCTTTGAAGACATGTTGTTTCGTCGCTGTGTTCACAGGTGGCGGAGATAATGTCTTTTTACGACGGCCTGGTAGAGGGCGCTGTCGGCGCCGCCTCCTACAGTTACCACTCTCGCCGCCAGATGGAACTGCTGGATCAGTGCAAAACGGTGGTGGAATGCCAGTTGCAGCTACTGTACAGCGCCAAGGACGTTGGAGGCAATCCCAAGGTAAAAATTGATACTATTTTTGCGGGTAATTTGGGATTATTTCGGTTCTGTGTTATGTCATTTACCTGTATGCACCTATTGTGGGAATGGATAGGTAAATGGACTTATTCTTGCGGGTAATTCGGGGTTATTTCGGTCCTGTGTGTGTTGTGTCATTTACCTGTATGTACCTATTGTAGGAATGGATTGGTTGGGGTTCCCCATTTTTGAAGCTTTCCACGTTCCCTTCGTCAGGCAGTCGAAATTAGCCCCAGTTACCCTGAATGATATCTACGTAACAGTTCGTATGTAACGTATGCACACACCCTGTCTGTATTTTAGGCTGTACAACTGCACTCGGCAGTGGACGAGAGCGCGTCGGCGTTAAGAGAGGCGCTAGGGGAGCTGCTGCAGTCAGCGCAAACGGCTGCGTCCGAGTCCGGTGTAGTCGGCAGTATGGTGGAGTCGATCTACCGAGCCATGGCGCTCACTGCTGAGGAAACAGGTACACGTACGTACGTACGTACATACATACATACATACATACATACATACATACATACTTACATAGTAATATACATACATACATACATACATACATACATACATACATACATACATACATACATACATACATACATACATACATACATACATACATACATACATACATACATACATACATACATACATACATACTAAGGTACTGTGGAGTAAAACCCGGACACCTAATCTTTTTTGAACTTGCAGCTTCAGCAAATGATGCAGCAAATGATGAACATAGTAGCTCGGTCGTCGCCCCTCCGGGTTTACCCCACAGTACCCTACTACCCCCACAGTTGTCTTTGTTTCTCGCTTATTGTTCCCTTCCCATTGCATGCCTGGTCTGCTTTCAGCCGTCGGCGTGGTGACCTCGACGGAATCCTTCGTGGACGCGCAGACGCGCATCGTGGCGGCGTGTCGCGCCCTGGTGCGGATCTCGCAGGAGCTGGTGAGCAAGAGCTACGACGCGGACGGCGCCGCTGACGCGCATCTGGGCCCGCTCGCCCTGGAGCTGTCCCGGGTCTACGCCGGCCTGGCGGACGAAACGAGAAGGGCAGCCAGCTGGCTCACGCCCGAACTGGCGCCCAGGCTCAGGGGAGCCGTCCAGGAACTGGGCAGGGCATGTGTGGAGGTAAGGGGGTGCAGGGAGGTATGGCTGAAAGGGAAGGGTAGTGTGGGGTAATTCGGGCCACTCTTGCTTTTTGTGTTTGGTGGGGGGGGGGGGGCTGGAGGGAGGTATGGTGGTTGAAAAAGTTGGGTGGGATGAGGGTGTGGGGGGAGGGGGGGGGGGTTTCCGGGCCACCGCCCCTGCTTTTATGTTCGGACAGGGGAAAGGGAAATGTTGTCAACCGAGTCATATGACAGTGCCGGCGAGAATCAAAGCCTGATGGGGGTAGTACAAGCGCCATAGTTGAGAAGGAAAATTTGCCAGATGTGCCAGGGAATCGAACCCTGGACCTCTCGCGTGGGCTTGCCCTACGCTACCCTAACCCTACATGTGTACAATGCGTACTCCTGTGTTTGTGTGTGTCTGTCTGCAGGAAGTGAAGGCGGCGGGCGCGTGTCGTCCCGGCGACGACTACGCGCGGGCGGAGTTGGCCGGCGCCGCGCGCTCCGTCTCGGAGCGCGTGGCGGTGGTGCTGTCTGCGCTGGCGGCGGGGAGCAAGGGGACGCAGGCCTGCATCCAGGCGGCCTCCACCGTCAGCGGCATCATTGGCGACCTGGACACCACCATCATGTTCGCCACCGCCGGCACCCTCAACCCCGAGTACCCCGCCGAAGACCACTTCTCCCAGCATCGGGAAGCCATTCTCAAGGTAGGTAGGAGATGAAAAGGAATAGCCTGATCGGTTAAAAAATCGAAGGGTTTATTGCCGCCCTTGGGCTTATGAGCTTTCGAATGAGCCCTGAATCGACGCTATAGTACCCCGAGTACCCCACCGAAGACCACTTCTCGCAGCACCAGGAGGCCATTCTCAAGGTACGGTATGAAGGGAAGGAATGGTCGATGTCAGGCAGATCTCTTAAAACCCGTACTGAATATGAGACTGCCACAACTGCTACTTTATGTACTTTATGCGCACTGGAAAATGTCGACACTCGACAAACGTTTTCTGGTGCACACCGGTGCAAAAAGTAGTAGCTGTGTGGGCGATATTCGGTATGGGTTAACGCGTACTGAGCTCTTTGGTCTTGCCTGTTGACGCACGCACAGGACGAGTGCATGGCGTTGGCCAGTCTAATTTCGGCTATTGAGCTTTGATTATGACGTGCTTGCAGCTCGGCTGCGAAGAGGGGAATAAAGTATGAACCGAAAGGGGGATTCGAACGTCCTATACTTGCCTGACGGCAACTGTACACTACTGTTCGCTATTCAAGGATCATGAATATCGTTGAACTGTGCCTATACCTACACATGCTTTGATTGCACATGCTATAGTTGTACTACATAGTAGCCTGTCTAAACATGCATGTACATACGTACAGACTGTTACATAAGACGAAAGTTGATGAAGCGGTGCCTGTGTTTGTATTGTAGACTGCGAAAGCGCTAGTGGAGGACACGAAAGCGCTGGTGTCGGGGGCGGCGTCTAGTCAGGAGCAGTTGGCGGTGGCGGCTCACAACGCCGTCAAGACCATCGTCCAGCTGTCGGACGTGGTGAAGGCCGGCGCCGCAGCTCTCACGTCGAAAAACTCGGAGGCGCAGGTACTGCATAGTATGTAGGGAGAGGTAAAGCGCGTGGTGTGTAGGCAGGGTAACTCGGGTCAAATTGGGACACGTCCTGGTGCATCAGAAGAAGGCTACCAAAAATGCAAACGTGGTGCTCTTCTGAAGCAAGAGTTGGTTTTGCGCTATTCACGAGTTACGCTAAGCGAATTGTTTTGCGCAATAGCAATTCGGGACGCCCGCAACCTACGTATGGTAGCTATGGACTATAGTTTAAGGACTAGGTCCCTATTTGTTCCGCGTTATCCTAAGGTACGTACAGCTCATGCTCATGCTTATTTCAATCAAACTTTAGACGGCGGGCGTAGTTTTTACATTTTTTACTTCGCAGCTTGGTCAGTAAACTCATTATACGTATACAGTGTGCGTGCATGCATGCATCAGCGCCCTATGTAAGGAAGTGTGGGGTAAACCCGGCCACCTAAGCTCCTTTGAATTGATTGTTTGATTGATTGTATTAGCAAATGATGAACCAAATAGCTCATTTGAATGAGGAGAGTTCAAGGAATCGACTGCTATCATATATGTCTCAATCGGTCTGCTGATTGCTGAGATGTTCAGTCCTGAATCTTAGGTGGCCGGGTTTACCCCATAGTACCCTACTCTGCGTGTAGCGCATGCATGCTACTTAGCCGACGCGCAGCTGTGCACGATTACATTATTTACTGACCAATCTGTGCGTCGTCGTCGTCTCTTTCACCACGTGGCAATTTTTTACTCCGTTGCGCTCACCGTTCGTTCCTCTTTTCCTTTGCGCAGGTGCTTATAATTCACGCAGTGAAGGACGTGTCGGCGGCGTTGGCCAATCTGATTCAGTGCACGAAGAACGCGGCTGGCAAAAGCTTTAATGATCCCGCAATGTCCGCGCTCAAAGAAGCGGCAAAGGTGAGATGGAAGTTTTGGGTTAACGCGGGGGTAATTTGGGCCAACTGTTTTTGGGGTAACGCGGAGGTAATTTGGGCCAACTGCTTTTGGGGTAACTTGGGGGGTAATTTGGGCCAACTGTTTTTGGGGTAACGCGGGGGTAATTTGGGCCAACACTTCCCGAAGAAACCCAAATTGAGGATAATTTGCCAGATGAACCAGGGAATCGAACCCCACAGACAAAGACCCCACATCTGACAAAAACAACGTAAGTAAGTAAGTAGATTCGATGACTACCTTTACTTTGGCCCAAACTATCCCCGTGTTGCGATGTTGTCGTTTTGTGTGTCATCTTTGTTGCTGGCTTGTAGTGTGCTACCACAGCTGTAATACTGAATAAGACGCAATCGGTATGCGTGCTTGGCCCTTTTGCGTTTTGCAGAGGGTGAACTGTTGCTGCTTTCTTTCTAGGTGATGGTAACGAACGTGACCAGCTTGCTCAAGACGGTGAAAACTGTGGAGGACGAACATCAGCGTGGTACACGGGCCTTGGAAGCCGCCATCGAGGCCATAGCACAGGAGATTCGAGTAAGTAAACTGTGACGTGCCGCGTGGCGATAGCCGAGCCCCGAAATGGGGGAAGAGAAATAGGACCGAACAGGAATCGAACCCGCTACCCTCGGACACAGCTGCGGACTTAGGCACCCCACCAGGGACCGGTCCGGGGACATTTGGCTAAACTTGCCTTACATACGTAGAACTAGTATACGTTCACTACTGGCCTCGGACGCTATTGCCATTCGTACATACGTACGCAGTGCGTTACACTAATTTCTTGACCCGTTTGCATTTCTTTTTTTTGTGTGTGTGTACTGCAGGCGTTCGACTCTGGCGACGCGCCGGTGACGCGTGGCGGTGCGGCGGCGCACCCGGAGGAGCTGATGCGAGTGTCTAAGCCGGTGACGGCGTCCACGGCCCGGGCGGTGGCGGCGGGCCAGTCCTGCGACCAGGAGGACGTCATCGCGGCCGCGAACCTCGCCCGCAAGGCCGTCTCCGACATCCTCGCCACCACCAAATCGGCGGCGTTCGCGGCGGAGTCCGCGGAAACGAGATACAGAACGCTGGACGCGGGGAGGGACGTGGCGATTAAGGTTGGTTCAGGCAGTTGGTCAGCTTTAACCCCGTCTGTAATCTCAGATGGCCACCTGGCCGCAATATCCGCTTGGGGTGTTTGCGGCCAGGCGACCGTCTGAGATTATGGAAGGCGTTAACGCGCACTTTTTTCACCTGCTTTAGAATACCGCGACCAGCCGTTATTGTTGTCAGTTTGTTGACGAATAATATGATGAATATAATGGGTGGTTGTCGGTTTGTTCTCAGCTTGTTGTTGGTTTCTTGTCGGTTTCTTACGCCCGTATATTATTCGTTAACAAACTGGCAACAGCGGAGCGACTTGTGGACAACAATGACGGCTTTGCGCGGTATGTGTTAAACACGTACCACTAAGAGCGTACGGTCATATTCCTGTCCCTTACCCGTAGCCTATACAGTTGTTGAAGTGAACGTCGTCGTGGTTTGTTTCCAACTGTTGTACAGGGTGTCTCATAATAAACCGTCCACCTTCCAGTGCATGTAACTCTGGAAACACACCTTAAATTTTCATGCGGTTTTTTGCATTTTGTAGCAAAGACTTCAACTCAGATGTGTACAAAATTTGAGCTTCATAGGCCAAGTGGAAGCTGCTCAAACACGTTCTTTCCCCGGCGGTCAAAAACGGGGGTTTTTCGAACTGATAGTGCCGATTAGGGGTCTTCTGTGCATGGCCCAAGCAAAATTAGCCTCGTAATGAAAAAAGATGTTCCAAAATGCTAGAAAATGCGTATCTCATGCATTCGCCCCAGTGCCAGGGTAGCAAACGCATCGAACTGTGTATCTTGAAAGAATAAGACCGAGATTTTTCTCCATACTGAAGAAAAACGTCGATTTTGAGCTTTGAGAGTCAAACCGTCGCAATTTCCGAAGTATGTGGCCGAAATAGTTAAAATTTTGTACACACCTGCGTTGAAGCCTTGGCTACAAAATAAAAGAAACCGCATGAAAATCTAAGTTGCGGTTCCAGAGTTACATGCACGGAAAGGTGGACGGTTTATTTTGAGACACTCTGAACAACGGTCTTCCGTCAGTTCCAGAGTCCCTATTCCTTCTCCCATTATTAGTAACTTCTTGAACTGAAGGTCGGTTTATGGGCTTCGTTTTACTTGCTGCAGGTGCGTGAACTGCTGCAAACGCTGCACCTGTGCCTGCAGAAGCCGACACAGCAGACGCGGGAGCTGTTGGTGCCGGCGTCGCGCGCCATCGCGCAGGCCGTCACGGACCTGGTGGGCTTGGGCGAGATTCTGAAAGGAGCGGATTGGGTCGACCCCGCCGATCCCACCGTAGTCGCCGAGAATGAGCTACTGGGGGCGGCCAACTCGATAGAAGCTGCCGCGAGGAAGTTGGCAGCCCTGAAACCGAGAGCGAGACCACGGGTAAAGGATAGTATGTACAGTACATGCTGCAGTTGGATTGAATAGACTTATACCGGCCGAAACGTCAAAGTTACGAGTTCACCCAGGCTGCTCCCCATTTCCGTAGGAAACACGGCGACGAAAAAAATCGTCGTCTCTGGGTAAACTCGTGGCTTTGATGCTTCGGTTGGCTATAAAATCTCTTTGAGTGATATTGTGCGTGACTACGTATGGGGTAAAGTGTCCATGATATGTACAATATCTGCTACAAGCATGGAATTAGAAGAGGGTTATGGGAGTAGAGCTTCATCACTTTGCAATATGAATAGTGCAAGAAAGCAGGGCACAATATGTCATGGGGCTTTGGTTAATTTTTCCTGCTATACTTCCAATGTATGGTGATGTGAATGTATGGAGTAATGTGTATGTATGTACTGTGCGGTGTATGCAAGCTTTCAGCCAAGGTGCGCGCATACAATCGAGAGAATGAGCACGCACTTTCGTCATTTGTTTTGAAACACCCTGTAGGAGAGCGTAGCGGGGGCTAATGTGAAACTTTAGCGGACAGCCTACTTTTGCAGCCCAACTTACCCCGCGCTACCCTACTACTACTTTTGACAAGCGATGCCGCCCTCATTTCTCGATTGGATGCGTGCGTTCCAACTTCTCTTATTCTTTCTTTCTCTCCTAGCTTTTTCTCTCTGCTTCTTTGAGCGCGGGGCAGTGCGTTCCTTCCTTCCTACTACTTCCTACTTCGTTGTTTGGTGAATTTTTCCTGCTTGGTATGGGTCTGCTCTGGTCTACCTTCAAACTCTCTCCTATTCTTCATTCCTGTTATTCTTAAGTGGCCAGGGTAATACGGGCTAATTTCGGCCTAATGCCAAGTTCGGCGACGGGGAGACTAATGTGGTGAATCATTCACCGACATTGTCACCTCCTGAAGCTTCGATTTATTGTAGTGCGCTACACACGCGGTCAGTAAACTGCTCTCCTGGTAAATACCTCATGAAGCACAGAAACAATGTTGAATTCACCGTCACTTGCAACTCAGGACCGTGTGAACATACGGGTGTGAATAAAATAAAGTTGAAAAGCTCTAAATTCAAAATAAAACTGGAAGATCTGGAAGACCTGGAGTTTACTCACGACGTGTGTAAGCGCACTGATGTCGGAATTTCCCCAGGTTACCCTGTGTACAACCTACGTACCACGGCTACTGCATTGCTCTGCTGCTTGGGGTTTATCACGTGGAGTCGAGAGTGGACATCGGAAGTTATTTTCGCATTAAAATTGCCAGCGTTTACCGGGAGATATGTTTGATATTCTTGGGTTGAGCTTGTCGCCTGCTAAGCTGCGCTAATTGTTGGGTCAACCAGATGTCCGACATATCACCCGGGGGCGCGTACAGTACGTGGAAAAGTCTCCTATTCTTCTCTTCTTCTTCTTCTTCTGCCTGCTTCTACACGCCTACGCATTATTTCACGCCTTTCACTTACGCGCACTGCCTCCGCTGCACTGTTTGTAAGGATTTAGGATCCAGGAGAGAGTGTGTAAGACAGTTCTGTATCGTGCGTGGTATACATGGTTACAAGAACGGATAATGCTTCCTTATCAGGGGGAAAACCTGTACTACAAATAGGTGAGACAAGTTGCGAAAAGTAGGGTAGCGTGGGGCAAAACCGCCCATGAGGAACGGGAAAATCCGCCCTCCTATGCCGCTTTTATCTCAATTCAAACATGGCTTTCAAAAATGTATCTCGCAAAACTTCTGCCTCTGTTTCTTCATTCCTAGCCATACTTGACAACCTAGGCCTGATGGGGGGGGGGGGGGGGGGGGGGTAAAAGCGCCATAGGTGGGCGGATTTTCCCCATGGGCGGTTTTTCTCTACGCTATCCTAGTATGTTCTTCTCTTGGAAAGAAAGGCTTATTCGTTCTTGGAAACCTTGCCATAGACTGCTGAAAGTGTGACTACGTGCACTAGTACGGTGTGTAGAATGCGAAATGCGTGCTGTTGCAGGACGCGGATGATTCTCTGAACTTTGACGAGCAGATTCTAGAGGCGGCTAAATCTATCGCGGCGGCTGTTCAGGCGCTGGTTAAAGCTGCGTCCGCCGCGCAGAGGGAACTCGTGCATCAAGGAAGGGTGAGTGATTTGATTACGTTTTTCTCGTATGCTATGTAAGGGCGTCTGTCCACCGAAAGAAATGGCGGAGATTTCCAATATCGCGGAAGATATTTTTGCGGCAAAAATAGTACAATAGTTCATGGAAAAGTCCATGCGTGGAAAAATTCCGCGACTTCGGAAATCTCCATACAGGGATGCAATGCCGCGTTCACCAGACGTCCGTACATCCGTGTGGTGCCATGTACTCCTAGCTTTGTACGGACGTCTGGTGAACGCGGCATGATGTGCAATCGCTGACGGGCATAGGCCAAGATGTTTCACGTTACTGGGCGCTGGGCGTTGAGGGGTTAACGGTAATATCTTTTTTGCGCAGGCGCATGGGAAGACTTCGGCTTAGGCTTAGGCTTAGGTATTGGATGCAGAGGGTTAGGCCCAAGCCTTAGCCTAAGTCCACCAATGCGCCTGTACAAAATTCGATATTACCATACACTGTCCAGCGGCCAGTACTTTGAAACACCTGAAAGGCCATCCGTGTTAGGTTCGCGGTCACTTCGTTGCGGTTTTTTTCGTTGCGGACATTTCGTTGCGGACCTTTCGTTGCCGGGGTCACTTCGTTGCGAGAACTTTCGTTGCGGTCACTTCGTTGCGGTTTTTTTTCGTTGCGGACATTTCGTTGCGGCCGTCCTCTGGTCATTTGGTTGCGAGAACTTTCGTTGCTGGTCATTTTGTTGCGAGATTTACCTAAGCCTAAGCCTAAGCCTGCAACGAAATGAACGGCAACGAAAGTACTCGCAACGAAATGACCAGAGGATGGCCGCAACGAAGTGACCGCAACGAAAGATCTCGCAACGAAGTGATCACCGCCGCAACGAAGTGACCGCAACGAAGTGACCGGCAACCAAGTGACCGTATCCCCCGTGTTATGCTGAACAACGTGGATGGATAGAGGTGCATATGCATATGCATGTGTGTGTATGTGTGCTGCAGGTGGATCCGCGTCCGGCCGTGGCGTCGGATGACTACCAGTGGAGCGAGGGTCTGATCTCGGCGGCGCGCATGGTGGCGGCCGCGGTGCACAGTCTCTGCGAGAGCGCCAACGCCCTCGTACAGGGACACGCCAGCGAGGAGAAACTCATCTCCGCCGCCAAACAGGTACCTTGTACTGTCAAAAATACCTACCTATATAAGGATAATCCCTGTATACTGAGAAGAATGGCTTACGTAGTGAAAAGAAACGAAGCAATCCCTGACTAGTTTTGGCCTCAAAAAATGGGATCCCAATTTATTGGATATTACGAAACCATTTTATTGGGGATTCCATATCCAATAAAATGGTTTCGTAATATCAAGGAGCTATAAGTAGAGGAGACGACACTCCCCCAAATATCGGGCGGAGGCAGTGTCCGGGTGTACGCATGATTTAGCTTCCGGTTTTCTAAGGTCCGTGGCATGCCATAGAGGCTAAATCAAGTCAAACTCTAATCATACATATACCCCAACTTTCTTCGATCTTTTCAATGGTGGGGTTGGCGTTAACCCATCCCCAACTGGTATGGCCGAAAATGGCCATTTTTCAGCGTTTTGGCAAAAGTGGGGTATTTTGCAGGCCTCGGCGCAACATGCACAGAGCCAGCCAAATGCTGTCCTTCTCAAATTCCACCACCAAGGGTCCAAGCTTCGCACTGGTGGTGTTAACTCCTTCCCCACCCATCTGGCAACCTGAGAAATTGATGAAAAACTGCCTTTTCAAATGCATTTCTACCCAAATATGCCACCCTAGTGGAGTCAAGGAGAGAAAATTAGAGTACCCTACCCTAGTTTGATGCGTAGATTTCAAAAATGAAACTGGTTTTTTCATTATCCCACGTTTAAGGCCTGATAAACCCGATTTTTAATGTGTTTCGAATGGAAAAGTGTACCAAAAGCAATTTTTTTGAAATCACGTACTCTGACCTAATTTTATGCGTAGATTTCAAAAATGACCTTAATTTTTAAATTATTCCATTTTTAAGGCCTAATATTCCCGATTTTTTACTTGTCTGATCACAAAAATGGCATAAAAAGGCCTTAAAAATGAGAAAATTTAAAAATTAAGGTCATTTTTGAAATCTACGCATAAAATTAGGTCAGGGTACCTGATTTTAAAAAAAATTGCTTTTGGTACACTTTTCCATTCGAAACACATGAATAATCGGGTTTATCAGGCCTTAAACGTGGGATAATGAAAAAACCAGTTTCATTTTTGAAATCTACGCATCAAACTAGGGTAGGGTACTCTAATTTTCTCTCCTTGACTCCACTAAGGTGGCTTATTTGGGTAGAAATGCATTTGAAAAGGCAGTTTTTCATCAATTTCTCAGGTTGCCAGATGGGTGGGGAAGGAGTTAACACCACCAGTGCGAAGCTTGGACCCTTGGTGGTGGAATTTGAGAAGGACAGCATTTGGCTGGCTCTGTGCATGTTGCGCCGAGGCCTGCAAAATACCCCACTTTTGCCAAAACGCTGAAAAATGGCCATTTTCGGCCATACCAGTTGGGGATGGGTTAACGCCGACCCCACCATTGAAAAGATCGAAGAAAGTTGGGGTATACGTATGATTAGAGTTTGACTTGATTTAGCCTCTATGGCATGCCACGGACCTTAGAAAACCGGAAGCTAAATCATGCGTACACCCGGACACTGCCTCCGCCCGATATTTGGGGGAGTGTCGTCTCCTCTACGTAATATTCAATAAAAGGGATATCCAATTTGGGGCCAAAACGAGTCAGGGATTGCTTCGTTTCTTTTCACTACGTAGGCCATTCTTCTCAGTATACATAGATTATATATTTTTGGTACTGTATTTTGTATGAAAAGAAATGTAGGATGATTGTTCCTAGGTAGGTACAGGTATGTGATCTTGATTTCTATAGGTGGCTGCATCCACGGCTCAACTGCTGGTGGCTTGTAAAGTGAAAGCGGATATGAACTCGAAGGCCATGCAGAGACTTCAGGTTAGTGCCTACCTGCTTCACATACTTACGTACGTAGGTACGTACGTACATACATACATACATTCATACATACATACATACATACATACATACATACATACATACATACATACATACATACATACATACATACATACATACATACATACATACATACATACATACATACATACATACATACATACATACATACATACATACATGTGGTCGGTTATAGGCTGCTGGTCACGCGGTGAAGACGGCGACTGAGCATTTGGTGAGGGCGGCTAAGCAGTCGATCGACGCGGAGGACGAACGAACCCTGGTGATCAGCACCCGTATGGTCTCCGGAATCACACAGGTGAGTCAACATCACGATCACGATCACATATGGGCGTTTGTTATGGCGTACGTATGGCAATAGCGTCCGAGGCCAGTAGTGTACGTAAACTAGTTCTAGGTATGTAAGGCGAGTTTAGCCAATCTGTCCCCGGATCGGTACCTGATCGTGTGCGTACAGTCCACAGCTGAGTCCGAGGGTAGCGGGTTCGATTCCCGTTCGGTCTTATTTCTCTTCCCCCCTTTTCGGGGCCCGGCTATCTCTATGCGGAACGCGGCACGTCACAGTGTATTATCTAGCCGCCAGACACGATTTCTCTCAAACTGTCCCTCTGTTCCGTACTACGTAGAGCTTGAACTTCGTGTCACTCACTGGGCTCGACCGCGCGCTTATGTACTGAACTGACGCGTGTTTGTGTGTTGCGTAGGTGATGGACGCTCAAGAGGAAGTGCTGCGGAAAGAGCGGGAGCTGGAGGAGGCGCGCGTTAAGCTGTCGGCGATTCGAAAAGCGAAATACAAGGATCGACCCGCCGGTTCCGCCTCGCCCCAACACGAGCACTCCCCGGACGCGCCCTACTACTCCGACTACTGAACTGACTCACGAACACTAGTTTAGGGTAGGGGAGGGTGAGCGGGGGGTAAATCTGACCACCTAACTACTGTAAAGCTTCGTGTATAACCCCGGGGGATGAAAATCATTAGTCGCCGATTCGAGGGAGTTATACATGGGGGGGGGGGGGGGGTTATACACGAGACCTAGAAAAAATGTGCCAAATCATATCAACATGCATGTTTTGCTTTATTTGCGAGTTTTACGCGTTTTCAAAATGTTAGTTAGTTAGGGGGATTAAAATCGTTAGTCACCAAATGGGGGGTTATACACGAGGGGGTATATTCAAAGGAGGTTATACACGAAGCTTAGCAGTATGTAGGGTCCTATGGGGTAAGTCCGGTCGGTTTTGTTGGCGGGGTAAGCCTGGTCACCCACGTTTGAAAGAACGGCCGTCAGTACTAGGTGGCCTCGTTTACCCCAGGTTACCCTGCAATGTACAGTAATGCCTATTATGTGCGCACGTGCCGAAAAATCAGTGGAAAGCTCCCAGCCTGCCATTGTCGGTCTTGCTGAACCGTGGTGTGTTTATAGTGTAGAGGTTTTTTATATGTATGTTATGTACAGTAACCTATCAATGTAACCACATAGCTTTGGGTGGCATTGTATTGCTCTTCTTTTGTTCAAATCTACGCTTTTGTTGTGTGCATTTTCAATTTTATAGGGTAAGTATTATATAGTATTTTGATGATTATCCATAACATATCAGGTGCTGAGCGTAGTAATGTCTATGAAGTCACGTGGGGGGGATGCAATGGAACGATTGATAGCTGGCTTGGCAACAATGGAATCCGAAATGACCATGTGAGAGAGAGAGAAAGCTTTTGTATTTGCTTTTTTTGAGCAAGCTTTGTTTGAAAACCGTCCATGTCTGTATTAAGAAAGGTTTTCTGTAGCGGTTGCATAGTACGTGGAAGGGGGGTACTTTTTGTAAATCGAGATAATATGCCTATCGGATTCCCCATCAAAAACTGCATATGTAGATGAAGTTTTAGGAAAAAATTTATTCAGGCATCATCGAGATATTCATGGGTAAAGGTGGGCAGGTCGCATTTTTGCCGTTTTTCAACGTTTTTAGCCATATTTCAGCAACCGCAGGGCTTAGAGGGCTACAATTTGGTACACACATACATCCCCTAGGGATCCAAGTCTGGACCAATTTTGAGCCCAATCGGCCACCTGTGTGGCGAGATATAGCATCACAAAGTGCATTTCTGTATATTTTGCACCTGTTGCAAATTTAGTTTTTTGAATACCACGGCGCGAATACATGCCCTGCACGGGGTAAAATTTTGACAGCAAGTAGAGAAGGGTTAGGCCTAAAAACTTTAGTACTACTGCAAAAAATCTCTATAATTGGAATTGGGACTACAGTCCTCTTGAATAGTGAAAAATACAGCAAAAATTTTCCCGCCTTTTTTATTTTTCAAGATAAATGAGCAATACCACTGAAACTTTTTCCTCGTAAGCAGCCTATCTTATGTAGAATTTGATGTAGATTTCAAAAATAAAATTGTTTTTCCCAAAAAATTTAACCCTTACCCAAAATTCACAAAAATATACTACTTTTGCAAAATTATATGCTAGGGGTTAAATTTTTTGGGAAAACAATGTTATTTTTGAAATCTACATCAAATTCTACATAAGATAGGCTACTTACGAGGGAAAAGTTTCAGTGGTATTGCTCATTTATCTTGAAAAATAAAAAAGGCGGGAAAATTTTTGCTGTATTTTTCACTATTCGAGAGGACTGTAGTCCCAATTCCAATTATAGAGATTTTTTGCAGTAGTACTAAAGTTTTTAGGCCTAACCCTTCTCTACTTGCTGTCAAAATTTTACCCCGTGCAGGGCATGTATTCGCGCCATGGTATTCAAAAAACTAAATTTGCAACAGGTGCAAAATATACAGAAATGCACTTTGTGACGCTATATCTCGCCACACAGGAGGCCGATTGGGCTCAAAATTGGTCCAGACTTGGGTCCCTAGGGGATGTATGTGTGTACCAAATTGTAGCCCTCTAAGCCCTGCGGTTGCTGAAATATGGCTAAAAACGTTGAAAAACGGCAAAAATGCGACCTGCCCACCTTTAGCCATCAATATCTCGATGATGCCTGAACAAATTTTTTCCTAAAACTTCATCAACATATGCAGTTTTTGATGGGGAATCCGATAGGCATATTATCTCGATTCACAAAAAGTACCCCCCTTCCGCCTATACTACAGGCTACTCTCAATCCTTACAGAAAACGTCTCTTAAAAACAGCCGTACATACTTGTAGCAAGATGCAATTTAGTTACAGTACGTGCTTGAAGGTGTGTTGCTAAGAAAGCCAAAGGAAGTGTCATTTTTTCTTACTTTTGTTTTGTTAGGTACAGTATGTATAGGCCTACATGAAAGTTCATTGAAGTGGTAAATGCAAGCAGTTTTTTGCAATTTCGTTTTTTCTTTGTTTTATTGTTGTGCGTTTTTCTCGCTGTCACAGGCATTTTTTGCTTTGTTTTGCGTGCCTTGGCTCAATACGTATCTAATCTATGCCAATCCACACCACACGGTATCTTTGGCCTGCTTTTGGTTCTCATGCATATCCAATTTTAGGCTCCCTGATGCAGGGGTTTCTTTCTACTTATCCGTCGTATACCTTGCCTGCCAATAATAAACGTTTGATGCATTCAATATCCATCCAATATTACCGTACCACACGTCGAAACAGAATAAAGCCGTTTCTGGAGATGGCCAAAATTGCCCATCTTATTTTGCGGTTGAATCGAGCCATCTGGGTTGGAAAATGTCCTTGCTGTAGTGCTAGCCACACGGACTACTGCACCACTTGTATTGAGTGAAACGCGATAACACTTCTGTGTCTGCTTGCAAGATGAGATGGTTAGATAGGAAGACAACGCAACAATAGCATGGCCGGTCGATGGGACAAGCAAATTTCAGTGACAGATTTGTCGAGTTCAGTTCGCTCCAGGGGGTAGAGGGGTAAACATAAAAATGAGACATGAAAATATGAACGTACGTACGGTACACACATTACAAGCAACAAAATAGATCACAATCGACAACACTCATACCCATGTATGTGGTCCAGGCCTAATATTTATGGTACATACATATTACCGTAATCGTTACTCATGTTTGATGGTTTTGCTTCGTCTCGTCTGAAGAACAATGGAAGAAGAGCAGATTTACACCTAATGTAGTGGTAGTGCCATAAAAAGAGGTACGTTTTTATATGGCTGACTGACACTATGACAGGTTGCAATGTTGATAATCTATTTACTGGAGCGAGCGGTAATTAGCGGTCGAGAAAAGTGCGCCTCCAATTGTTCAACATCTGTATGGTGCGGATAATTGGAGCTCTTCTGTCTATTGTCGGCCCTTGTCGGCGTATGTTCGCGCAGCAAGGTGAAAGGTCAGCAGAGCGCGAAAACGCCGCCAATTATGCACACCTAAACGGTTTTGTCGTTGACTTTGAGGGACATCTTTATGTTGTGTCACTCCTACACCAAGCGTGGTATGTATGTATACGCGCCATATGCGCAATGCATCACAGTATGTACCGTAAGAATATGTGGCAATAATTTTATAGCAATTCCTAGAGCAAGTTTCAAAGCCAACAAACCGACGCGTTTGCTTTTCGTTTCCCATCCGTCTACATCTAGCCCCGCCTCTTTTCCACTCTCATTGGCTCGATTTCTAGTTTTGGTATCTGTCGCTCTTCTTTCTGTCTTTTCTGGTCCCTCCCGCCCATTATTGTTCAGTGTACGCTTCTTCCTCAGAGAGAAGCGGTCGTGTTTCCGTATTTCTTGTCCAGCTTAATAATCTCGCACAAAGCCCTCAACTTTCTTCAAAAACTCCTACCACTGACGTTGATCATGAATTGCTGTCGCGACGACAGAAGCAACGAAGAAGCGGAAGAGGATGCCGCTTCCATCGTGCTCGACGTGAGCAAAACGCCATCCACAAAGTCTCCCTCGTCAACCACCACCGTATCCACACTCGATGCTGTTATGGCGGAGTACATGGAGCCGTACATTCGCAAACGCCACCGAAGCACCGCCAAAAATTCCACCGCTGCAGCCGACAAAACTGCAGCTTCCCGTTCGGGTTCCAGGTGCAGCAAGAAACAGAGACTGCAGCAGCAGCAAGCAGCGAACAGCTGCAGTCAGGACCAGGAGCTGCAGGAGTATCCGGAAGAGCAGCAGCAGCTGCACCTGCGTCTTAAGATCAACAGTCGGGAGCGCAAACGGATGCACGATCTGAACGCGGCGATGGACGCGCTGCGCAGCGTGATGCCCTACGCCCAGAGTCCGAGCGTGCGCAAGCTGAGCAAGATCGCCACCCTGTTGCTGGCGCGCAACTACATCCTCATGCTCAACCGCAGTATGGACGAGCTGCAGAAAACACTGCAGCAGCAGAACAGAGCTGCAGTTCGAATCCCGCCGCCTCCCGTTTCTCTGGCGCCTCCGCCGCCGGGTATTGGCAACCCTTTCAGCCACCAAACAGCGGCGCAATTTCCACTGCAAGGCGGCCTCTTGCCTTCGCCGCCATCTGTTACACCTCCCTCTAAAGGAAGCGGCAGTGGAATAAAGAAGCCACCTGCAATCATCGCTTCTGCTGCAGGCATGATGGAGAAGAAACAGCAGCTGCAGGCGCCTTCCACGATGTCGCAAGATGCAGCAGCAGTGGCAGCAGCTTTCCCGCCTCCTTTCCTGCCCTTTTTCCACGCCGGTGGCGCAGTGCCGCCATGTCTCAAAGCTTTGGCGCCGGCGATGCCGTGTCCTTGTCTCGGCTGTCATCCGACTGGGGCCAATGGAACTCTGGCGCCCTTTTTCACTGTCTTGCCGAAATGAAGATGAACTGTTTGTTGACTGACAATGCACCTCCAGCAGGTCAGGCTGCTGTCATGTGCCGTCTGTTTTGGCGTATTTACGTTTACGTATGGACAGTACAGACAGATGTACAGTAACTTGTGCAAACAATGGATTGTTTGCGGAATTACTGCTCCTTATCGTCATCATAATTATCTGACATAACTGTAACTATGCTTGTAGTTTTTGTTTGCTTTTGCGCTGACCTATATTACAAACGGTTTATGCCATTCTTCGAAATGATTTACAAATTGTGATTTTATCAATGTACCCGTATTCGCCCGTACATATACGTTGCTTTTGCTTCACCTACTAAATGGCCTGCTGCTTCAGTTTTTGCTAGAGGTTTTAATGATCGTATTATTGTAATTATGCATTTGTTACTTATTTGGTCCGTTGACATAACAAACAATTGTACATTGCTTACTTCTGTCAATTGTGTTGGCTTTTTATTGCAAGAGGAGTATACGGTAGCTCACAAGAAATGATGGGTTTAGCATTTCCTTGCAACATCTTCTTCACACGAAAAAGGCCCCTTGTCTCCTTATATTTATTTATCACTTTAGAAAGACGCAACTCCAAGACGTTTCAAAGATCCGAGAGGTCCTTTTGTTATTTCCCGACGACTTTCTCGGCAGAAGTCGCAAATCAAATTTATGCCGATTCATTTCCAAAATGTTACAAGATTCCTTTCATATTCGGACAATGCCTTCGCATCCAAAGTCGGCCAAGTAGGTGCGGCGACAAAAGAGGAAAGCTGGGGCAATTGAATCCTTTCCAGAAAGGGTTCAATTCAAAGAGCACTTGAGCTGATTGCCTGCGCTTAGCTTTGGGTTCGGCTGTAGAAAGTATTATTCGAGAGGGAAATTTGACCAGATGTGCCAGTGAATCGAACTGTCGACCTCTCGCATTTGAAGGCGAGCTCCGTAACCATTTGACTACACGACACCCGGATGGCTTTAGTCAACACAAATATCCCCTTTTGATCATGAGACAGCTATGATTTGCGAATTTTGCTGGCTGAAATTTCCCCAGTTACCCTGTTCCCCAGAAGTGCGAAATGATCTAACTGGTTTGTCCCTCCCCTTTGAACCGCGGGAAGTCTTGAGAGCATGCGGCGACACCAGTAACAAAGTAACTATACTATTTATACCCGTGCGTCTTTCATTCAATAAGGTCTGCGTCGTTGTGAGAAACTGCCCATTTCATTAGCACATCAAAAAGGTGCGAAAATGCCCAGCGATGTATGTAGTACAATACTTAGTTGTTATTTACAGTCAACCCGTCACCATCTACGTATGTATTAGTCGCAGCGAAAACTCGAAGCAGCAGGCCATTTAGTAGGTGAAGCAAAAGCAACGTATATGTTGCACCGGGCAAATACGGTTATTGAGTAAAAATAATATGTAAATCATTTGAAGAATGGCATAAACCGTTTGGTATAGGTCAGTAACGCCAAAGCAAACAAAAACTACCAGCGTCCAGTTTACAGTTATGTCAGATGATTCTGATGACATTGAGGAGCAGTAATTCAGCAAACAATCCATTGCTTTTGCCACAAGTTACTGTACATCTGTCTGTACTGTCCATACGTGAACGTAAATGCGCCAAAGCGGACGGCACATGACAGCAGCCTGACCTGCTGGAGGTGCATTGTCAGTCCAACAAACAGTTCGTCTTCGTTTCGGCAAGACGCGTGGAGAAGGGCGCCGGAGTCCCCCATTGGCCGGGGTCGGAAAATGGGCCGCCGAGACAAGGACACGGCATCGCGGCGCCAAAGCTTCAACATGGCGGCGCTGCGCCAGCGGCGTGGAAAAGGACGGGAAAGGAGGCGGGAAAGCTGCTGCCGCTGCTCCTGCCTCTTGCGACATGCCTGGAAGGCGCCTGCAGCTGCTGTTTCTTCTCCGTCGTGCCTGCCAGGCAGAAGCGATGATTGCGGGTGGCTTCTTTATTCCACTGCCGCTTCCTTTAGAGGGGAGGCGGTGTACGGATGGCGGCGAAGGCAAGAGGCCGCCTTGCCGTGGAAATTGCGCGGCTGTTGGCTGCTGGCTGAAAGGGGTTGCCGATACGCGGCGGCGGAGGCGCCAGAGAAACGGGAGGCGGCGGGATGCGAGCTGCAGCTCTGTCTCTGCTGCTGCGGTTGCTTTTTTCAGCGCTCGTCCATGCTGCATTTGAGCATGAGGATGTAGTTGCGCGCCAGCAACAGGGTGGCGATCTTGCTCAGCTTGCGCACGCTCGGACTCTGGGCGTAGCGCGTCGCTCGTTTGCGTGTAGTACGTCATCGCCGCGTTCGATTGTGCATCCGTTTGCACTCCCGACTGTTAACATCTTCAGACGCAGGTGCAGTTGCTGTTGATTTTTCGGATACTCCTGCTGCTCCTGGTTCTGACTGCAGCTGTTCGCTGCTTGCTGCTGCTGCAGTCTCTGTTTCTTGCTGTCACCTGGAACCCGAACGGGAAGCTGCAGTTTTGTCGGCTGCAGCATGTGGGATATTGGCGTGAGCGTTGATCAAATCCGGATATCGCTCCATGTGTTCACCGTCACAACCACGTTGTAGATTGTGAATACGGTCGTGGTTTGGTTTAAGATCTGTCGAAAATGGGTTTTGCTCACGTCGAGCACGATGGAAGCGGCATCCTCTTCCGCGTCTTCGTTGCTTCTGTCGTCGCGACGGCGATTTTCATGATTCAACGTCGGTGATCGGAGTTTTTGAAAGAAAGTTGAGGGCCTTGTTCGAGAATTATTAAGACTGGACAAGAAATGCGCGGGAAACACAACCGCTCTCTCTGAGGAAGAAGCGTACACTGAACCGATGATGGGCCCCGGAGGGACGGGAGACCAAGAAGAAAGCGACAGATACCAAAACTAAAAATCCGAGCCAATGAGAGTGGAAAAGAGGCGGGGCTAGATGTAAAGACGGGATGGGGAGAAACGAAAAGCAGAACACGTCGGTTTGTTGGCTTTGAAACTGATCTGGGAATTGCTGTAAAATTATTGCCACATGTTCTTACGGTACATACTGTGATGCATTACGCATATAGCGCATATACATACATACCACGCTTGTGGTGTCAGGGTGAGCACAACATCAAAGATGTCCCTCAAAGTCAACGACAAAACCGTTTAGTGTCCAGTAGATTGCTCGATTTACTAGTTTTGGTATC
>JASAMW010001038.1:0-31017 GCA_030247985.1 Epsilonema sp. ZAB3_2
ACATTTTGTTTATTGTTTGTTACGTAAAGTCTTGCTTTACTTGCGAGTGATATCGCACGCGTACACAAATAAAAACGGGGGAGGGGGAGGGGTGGGTATATCGATCCTTGGGGATTGTATGTATGTTTGCAATGACGTTTGTTTCTTTGTTTGTGTGTCCTTTCCTCTATCCTTTACTGTTTGTCGTTTTACTATTCACTATACTTTTACTGAACATATTATGTGCTGTGTGATAAGAGAAAGAGATTACTGTTGGGTGGGATAGGATGACACACACAAATGCCTGTTGTTGGATAAACTGGGTTTTGATTAGATCCTAAGCTTGAATTAGGCTAATTTCCTTACTGACAAACTTATGAAATGAATGTACGTACATAGTACTACATGTACATACATAACCTACTAACCGCTGTAGATTCACATGACCAGTAAGAACCTGCTGTACCAGCTGGACCTACTCGTTCAATTGTGTCTGGGTACTGAAGAGGAGGAGAGGGAGGAGAAACAACAGGAGACAGCAGGAGAGGAAACAAAGGAGCTGCACCAACAGGACACATCTCATCATGGAGAAAGCAACGAGAAGAGAGTACGGTTTCTCTGTGTGTGTGTGATGTGATTGATTGGTTTGGATTGGTGTTCGTGTTTGCATGTGTGTTGTGTCGTGTCGTATCGTGTTGTGATGCGGTTGTTCTGTTCTGTCAGTGCTGTTGCTCGTGGACAATACGTCTGTTCTATTCGGCAGTCTCTTTTGACACCGACAACTTGATGGGGACTGATAAATTAGTCGGCATCAAAAGACGACCCTGCAATACAGCAAGGAATGGCCGACTTAGTGTAAACGAAACAGAGCATCCCTAGCAGATATGCGCCCAAATTATTTGGTTTGACAACCCAAATAATTGGGTTGAAAACCAAATAATTGGGTATCCAAATATTTGGATATTTAGAAACCCAACTAATTGGGGCGCATATCTGCCAGGGATGCTCTGTTTCGTTTACACTAAGTCGTCCATTCTTCCCCTAAGAATTATATATTTTTGATATCTGTTCTTGTTCTTTCAGACTGTTAACGAGGGTAAATCGCTGGTGAAAGCGCTCCGACGACCTCCCCCTTTAATGAGCAGTAGCAGCGGCGGTGCTAAGAGCGAGGCAGAAAACGGCGATGAAGCCGGCTCGGATTTTGGGGGCGCCGGCGGGGATTCGAACTCGGGGGCCCGGATCGGCGGCGGCGCCTCCTGCGACTACACCACCGGTGCGAGTCACGTGCTGAGCGTGGTGCACGGATTGGCGGCGCGACACCGCGAGGTGGAGGCGGCGGGTCAGGCGCGGCGGGTGCAGTTGCACCAGCGACTGGCGCTGCTGCTGTTCAAGCAGGACGTGAAGCAGGTATCTGGGTACTCACATGTTGACTCTTCTGAGTATTCAGTATCCTTCTACGTGCAAATTGCTGTTTTATCTTGAATGTTCATACGTTATGCACGCAGAAAAGAAACTTTGCTTGCTAGGTGCTGGACTGGCTGGACGCGCACGGCGAGGCGTTTCTGCGCAAGAACGCCGGGATGCCGCGCACGCTCTCGCGAGCCGCCGCCCTACAGAAGAGTCATCAGCGCTTCGAGACCGTGGCCAAGGTACGTAGCGAGTGCTATGTAGGCGTATGTATGTTTTGGGAGGGGACTTGGGGTGGTTTTGTGTAGCTCCTATCCACCATATGCAGTAAAGGCGATGGGTTGGTCGATGGCGACCCCGCGGCATTTAGTGAAAGTTGGATCGGTGTCTGCGGGGTCGTCGACCTTGTTCAATCATCTGGGAGCGGAAAAGGATCCAGTGAATTGAAGAATTGACAAAAAATGACGTCGACGACCCCGCAGGCACCGATCCAAACTCACTAAATACCGCGGGGTACCTATCAACCAACCCAATCGCGTTTCGACCAACCCAACCGCAATTCGTAACTAGGACTAGATAGATGTCATCAAAAATAATATGTCCTGCCACTGTAGCTCAGTTAGAGGAGTGTGTGTATGTATGTACATAGTATGTATGTACATACATAAATCCGTTTATGTGAACGCGGCATTAATCTGACGTGGATGTGGTTGTTGTTGCTGCTGTTGCAGAACACGTACGGCAACGCGACGAAGCTGCTGGAGGCGGCGGCGGATCTGGCGGGGACGGGCGAGTGCCGGCCGGAGGAGGTGTGCGGGGTGGCGGGCGAGCTGGAGCGACGCATCGCCGCCTTCGCCCAGCGCGTACAGGCCCGACGCCTCCTACTCTCCATCTCCGTCCTCTTCCACACCCACTACAAAGAGGTATGTAGCAGAATAACTAAGGTGCATGATAATATATGGAGGTACTCTACTCCAGGTACTGTACACACGCTTTCTGTCTTCTGCACAATGAACGAAAACGCACATTACTCACATTTTTCGTGGTGCGGGAGTCATTCTCCATTCGTATTGAGGCTTCCGCATCACTTTCCAGGCCGCCGTTCCATTGAGAATCTCCTGGAAAAAGAGATATTTCGGTTGGTAGGCCCCTTTTGCGCCCTCACGCGACAGCAACTTGTCCCGTGCAATCTTACCGTCGTTCGACGCCTCTTATTTCGTAGAATTCCGTTCTGGCCATGCCCCTTCGATATTTCGACATAAATATATTGAATTCGTCGATGAGAAAATTGCGAGTTCCTTTTCTTTTTCGTTTCTTTTTTTGCGGGCCGCGCGCACGACGGAGCACGTACTCCTAGGCGCAGCGAAGCTGGAGCGCGAGCTCTAGGAGTACGTGCTCCGTCGCGTGCAAGAAAAAGAAAAAACAAAGGAAAAACAAAAAGGAACTCGCAATTTTCTCATCGACGAATTCAATATATTTATGTCGAAATATCGAAGGGGCATGGCCAGAACGGAATTCTACGAAATAAGAGGCGTCGAACGAAGGTAAGATTGCATGGGAAAAGTTGCTGTCGCGTGAGGGGCAAAATTGGCCTACCAACCGAAATATCTCTTTTTCCAGGAGATTCTCAATGGAACGGCGGCCTGGAAAGTGATGCGGAAGCCTCAATACGAATGGAGAATGACTCCCGCACCACGAAAAATGTGAGTAATGTGCGTTTTCGTTCATTGGGCAGAAGACAGAAAGCGTGTGAATATTACATGATAATGGGATGGATAAGATGGACGGATGATGGATGTGACATAGTGTAGGTACTGTATGTATTGGCCTTACGCGATAGCACGGCGTCTCCGTCCTCTTCCACACCCACTACAAAGAGGTATGTAGCAGGATAAGGTGCATACATGATAATGGGATGGATGGATGGTGCATGTATTGGCCTCACACGATAGTACGGCGTTCCGTACTCTTCCTCGCCCACTACAAAGAGGTATGTAGCAGGAGGTAGGAGGTAGCTAAGTAGGCGCATACATGATAATGACATGGATAGATGATGGATGTGACATGGTATGTGTATGGGCCTTACGCGAAAGTACGGCGTTCTGTGGCACCCAGGAGCAGCTGAGCTGTAGTAGGTAGGGTACTGTGGGGTAAATCCGGTCATGGGAAAATCCGTCCACCGAAAAGTTTAGCGCTGCATAGCTCAGAAACCAATGGACCGATTGAGACAAATATCATGGCAATCAATGCTTTGAACTCTCCTCTTTCAAGTAAGCTACCATGTTCATCACTAGCTGAAGCGGCAAGTTCAGAAAAGCTTAGGTGTCCGGGTTCACCCCACAGTACCTGCAGTACAGTAATGTGGGTTACCGTATTTTTGGGTGTATAGCCCCATGGGGGTATACAAAAATTGAGAGGTCCAATGGGGGGTTATACACTAGGGGGGGGGGGGGGGGGGATATACAATGGGTGGGGATATACATAAGACAAAATTTATGATTCAGAGAGCTGTGAAGAGGCATGTTTTTGAGGTCAAAAGTATGTGTTTTAGGGCATAATCGCGGTTAAAACAGGGTTATTCTAGTACAAGACATGCTCAGCTAAGCCTACAGGCATAGCAGCATGATGTAGGAGTAGCTATAGCTAGCATAGGACCGGCTACATAGGTAGGTCAGGTACCTTACAGTACATGGGGGGTTATACACCAGGGGGATATACAAAGGACAAATTTTATGTTTTGCCAATGGGGGGTTATACACTAGGGGGGGGGGGGGGATATACAATAGGGGGATATACACCCAAAAATACGGTAAATGTACGTTTCCTCGATTTTCGTTACCTACCTGACCTACCTACCTTCCCAATATGTAGGTACACATGCTTTTTGTGCAGATGCTGAGCTGGTACAAGGAGATGGAGGCGGAGGAGGCTGACTGCGCGACGGTGGGCAGCAGTTTGTCGGCGTGCGAGCGGAAGCAGGACGCGTGGGTGTCGCGCACGGACGCCACCCTACAGGCCTACTCCACCGTCCTCCAGGAGGGCGCCCAGCTCACCGGCCTCCTCCGGCAGCAACACGCGGGCCCCGCCGCCGCGGATCAGGGTGGAGGAACTGCTGCTGCTGGGGAAGGGATGGGGATGGAGGTAGGTAGAGGGTACTGGATGTATGTAGGCACACGAATTCGCCTCTTTCGATAACAGAGTGCGTATTTCTCAACCTGCCCGTGGCTAAGGTGCAGTATTTATCACACTCACGCACAGCACACCTGCAGTATGTTTTTTTTACAAAATTTACAGAAAACTTGCAAGTTTTCTCTCTCTCTCTCTCTTTCTTGCAAGTGGTGTGTACATTTTGTAAAAAAAGTGTTGTGTACATTTTTCTTGCAAGTGGTGTGTATGTGTACAGTGTAAAAAAATTATTACAGGTAATAGAGGTAATACAGGTACAGGTATTACTACAGGTAAATTACTACTACAGGTGCTTGAGTGTGATAAATACTGCACCTTTGCCACGACGGGTAGGTTGAGAAAAACGCACTCCGTTATCGAGCAAGGCGAATACCCCTGCGAGCCTCCAATGATCGTGTTGCAGACAGTGGAGGAGATGTTGGGCGACCTGGAGACTCGCAGGGGTATACACTGATAGACAGCCCAAAGGGGGGAGTGTTGGATTGCTAGATACTTAGTTTAGGCGGCTAAACGAAAGCGAGGCTTGAGTCTCCATTGATCATTGATGGCGCGTTCATCAGGCTTCGTCCGTCAAATCCGAAACGGACATGTCTAGGAGTACACGGTTGTTTGCGGTGTGCCATGTACTCCTAGATACGTCCGTTACGGATTTGAGGGACGGACGGACGTGACGGGCTTCTGGTGAACGCGTCATGAGTCTCCAATGATCGTGTTGCAGACAGTGGAGGAGATGCTGGGCGACCTGGAGCGTCGGCAGACGGCGCTGGAGAGTCGCTGGCAGACGCAGCGGCTGGCGCTGCAGCTGGCGGCGCGCTTCGCGCTCTTTCGCGAGGACTGCGCCACCCTCGCGCAGCAGCTGCGCCACTGGCGCGACGACATGCAGGAGACGCTGCGCGCCCTGAGTCCCGGGCGCGCCGAGAAAACCGCGCCCCTCCACCACGAGAACACGGCCAAGGTGCACGCCGCACTCCAGGAGGTCACCGGCATGGCCAGCGAAATCATACAGGTAGGGTACTATGGGGTAAACCCGGACACCTAGTATATCTCAGCGAACCAATGGACCGATTGAGACAAGTATTCTGCCAATCGATTCCTTGAACTCTCCTCTTTCAAACGAGCTACCATGTCCGTCATTTACTGAAGCGGCAAGTTCAGAAACGCTGTGGTGTCCAGGTATACCCCGTGTCCGGATTTACCCCACTGTACCGTATTATTTAGAATTGTTGTTATGATAGGGTACTGTGGGGGTAAACCCGGCCATGGGGTAAACCCAGCCACTAGTTGCTTGCTTGGCTAAAAAGTGAATAAAATGTGCATAAAAATAGGCAAATTTTGTAAGAAAGAGCGCTACTACGTGTGCGTATCCCAAAATGCGACCTCATCCATTGCAGGCTCTGGAGAGCAACGGTCTGGAGTTGCGCCAGTGCGAGGGTGGTGGTGGGGTGCTGGAGGAGATCCTGCGGATGGCGGAGGAGTTGCGGGCGGAGGAGCGCGAAATGATGGCGATGGCCTGCAGGACGCAGACGCGACTGGATCAGGCCATCCAGCTGGGAAGACTGAAGAATCTCGCCGCGCAGGTGCGGTGGGCCGCTTCAGACGTGCTCCGAGTTTGCTCCGAACGAATTCGGACCGAGTTTGGAATGACTTCGTTTTGAAGCGAAACGAACGTCACTCAATTACTCACACGTATTCGAAGTTCGCACGCACGTTTCGAAAAACGATGCGAGTTCGAAGCGAACTCGGAGATTTTACATGTTGAATGAAGCATAGTCAAGGCTCCGAATTCGGAGCGAATTCGAAGTTCACGTCTGGTCTGTAGCGCCCCACTGATTGTGATTGGGTACTGTACTGGACGACAACTTGTAGTCTTCTGCTGGTATGCCCGGAAGCTCAAGTGTGTTGCAGGTGATGAGCTGGATCAGTAACGAAGAGCGTATGCTGGCGGCCACGCTCGCCTTTCCCGCGTCCCTGTCCGAAGCCACGCGACTGGAAGACGATCACGCCCAGTTTCAACTGGCTGTGAAGGTAAGTGAGTATGCTACGTCAATAATGGAGTCTGTACCATCATTCGTTTGACCAGCTGGTGGGTGGTGCACCATGATTTTGTAGACCTCTAAATTAGCGGACCTACACGGTTGTCTATGCGCGCCGTAGAAAGTACGGCGCGCGCGCGTAGGCGAAAGACGAGGACTAGACTTGGCACGCTTGGAACTGCCGAAAGGGAACTTGTGTTGCTTTCTTTATTACTTTCTACCGTATTTGTAGGTCCGCTAATTCAGAGGTCTACAAAATCATGGTGCACGAACACGACGAACGAATGGTGAGGGAATAGGCCATTCGCTGCAAGCACACGCCAGCGTGTGATCGAATGAAATTGCCCCCTCTGCTGATGGTCGCGCATCTTTTGTGGCGTACCCTTGGAGTCGATGGTTGTGTGTGTGTTGTAGACGACGAATAAGAACGCGAAGAGTTTCGAGGAGAAGGCAGAGAGTATGCTGGCGGCCAATCACTACGATCCGGCGAGCGTGCGCAGTTTGGCGGAGGACGTGCTGGGCCAGTGGCATCGACTGGTCGGATTGACGGAGGAGCGGAATAAGCTGATCGCCGCCGCCGTCAACTACTACAAAACGCTGGAACAGGTTGGTGGGTGGTCAGCTACGCTTCGCATACCAATCCGTTTCGTATAGTAGAGTAGTAGCTAAGCTAGTAGTAGCCTGTATGTACGGTTAGTACGCGCGACCTGGCGTCATTGTTGGCAACAAGTCGCTCAGCTGTTGTCGGTTTGTTGCTCGTTTGTTGTCCGTTTATTAGCCTTTCTCGATAACAGTGTGCGTTTTGATCTCAACCTGCACGAGGCTAAAGGTGCAGCATTTATCACACTCACGCGCACAAATCTGTAGTAAATTTTTTACAACATCTACACAATACTTGCAAGACAAAGAAAAAACTTGAAAGTTTTGTATACATTTTGTAAAAAAGTTACAACAGGTGTGTGCGCGTGAATGTGATAAATGCTGTACCTTTAGCCTCGTGCAGGTTGAGAACAACGCACGCTGTTATCGAGAAAGGCTAATATATGGGTGTTGCGGTTTGTTGTCCGTTTGTCAACAAACCGACAAAAAAACCGACGACACCCATATATAAGCGGACAACAATTTGTTGCCAACAATGACGCCAGGTCGCGGTCATGCTTGATGTGATTCATTATTGTTACGTTTTATCGGGTTACCTATATTTGATACCGGGTTACATAGGGCTACACAGCGAACTGTACAGCCATCACAATTGGTTACGTGTACTGCAGGTGATGCCGGTGCTGGAGAATCTGGAATCGGACTACGAGCCGGGCATGGACTGGTGCGCCCTGTTCTCCCGCGGGGCGGCCGCCGAACTGCAACTGGGACCCACCCCCGACAAAGTGACGTTCATGGCCCAACTGGTCTCCAAACACAACGACAAGAAGAACAAGTTCCTCAAGGTAGGTCTATTCATCATTACTTGTAATACGCAGCTCTGGGTCACGTATAGGTAATACTCGGTATAGAATCGTAGGGTACTGTGAGGTAAACCCGGACACCTAGTATATCTCAGCAACCATACTACCGATTGAGACAAGTCTTCTACCAATCGATTTCTTGAACCCGCTTTCAAATGAGCTACCATTTTCATCGTTTGCTGAAGCGGCAAGCTCAGAAAAGCTTAGGTGCCCGGGTTTACACCATAGTACCCTACACTTTCCAGTAAAGAAACCTGCTAGCTGCTTCGCTCTATGTTTTGCAGGGCTGTTCCTACGCTCGCAAGAGCAGCGAGCTGTACATGAAGTTCGTGCGTCGTTGCGCGGACGCGGCGGCGGCGTCGGGGTCGGCCGGCGCCAGCCTCGCCTTAACCATCCGCGATACGAAGCAGAAGATTCTGGACAAGCTCAAGTCCTTGAAAAGAAGAGAAGAGCACATTCTCAAGCTGTGGACGCAGAAGAAACAGCAGCTGGACAAGTGCCATCAGTTTATCCTGCTGGAGGCCAGCGCCAAAAAGGTATGGATGGGCCATTGAATGAGGTGAAATAGACGTCGGCACGGGGTTATGGGTGGGGAAAGGTCATCAGTTCATCCTGCGGGAGGCTAGCGCAAAAAAGGTATGGATGGGCCATTGAATGAGGTGAAATAGACGTCGGCACGGGGTTATGGGTGGGGAAAGGTCATCAGTTCATCCTGCGGGAGGCTAGCGCAAAAAAGGTATGGATGGGCCATTGATAATTACAGACAGCGGCACGGGGTTATGGTTGGGAAGAAAAGGTGACCCCAGGCCGATGTCTGACACAAGTTGCCTTTGCTACTTGGACTACTTTGAATGGTGACTAATGGGCTCTTGGTGACATACTGTATTTCCCGGTGCATAGCCCCATATTGGCAAAACATAAGAAATGCCCAATGCATAACGCCCATGCATAGCCGCATAGGTACTGTAGAGTACCTGAAGCTAGTTGGTCGTAAGCTAGCCATAGCCACTCCTACATCAAGCTAAGATGCCTATAAGCCTGCTTGGGGGTGTATTGTATTGTACTAGAATAACCCTGTTGTGACCTCAATTATGCCCTAAAACACGTGCTTTAGACCTAAAAAAATATGCCTCTTCGCACCTCTCAGAAGCAGTAAAAATGTCCCATGCATAGCCATTGAACGTCCCATTGAACGCTATAGCCGGTTGTTAGCTACACAAGGTTTCCAAACTTGCCATTCTTGTCTAGAGAACACAATAGCTGTCCTCTTTCTCTCTGCAGGCACTGGACTGGCTGCACCAAGAGGGCGAGGTGTACCTGTCGACGCACGCGCAGACGGGCGGCGAAGCGCGGGAGCGTCTAGAATCTTTGTTAGACGAGCACTACGCCTTCAAGGCGGCGGCGAAGGAGCAGCGGGAGATGGTGCGACTGTTCCTCGGCGTCGCCAAAGGCATACTGACGCAGGAGGCGGGCCAGGAGCCGCACATCCACTCCGCCGACATTCAGCAGTGGATGGGCACGGTGCAGGCGCGCTTCACCGACTTCTCCCAGCGCATGGAGAAGCTGGAGCGACGGCTGCACGCCGCCCTGGGACGCCAGGTATGATGTTGGTACCAAGAATTTATAAGGGAATGCAGTAATTGCTCTGGGCACGGTGCAGAGTCGCTTCACCGACTTCTCACAACGCATGGAGAAGCTGGAACGACGGCTGCACGCCGCCCTGGGACGCCAGGTGTGTATGTAGGGTACTGTGGGGTAAACCCGGACACCTAGTATATCTCAGCAACCTTACGACCGATTGAGACAAGTATTCTACCAATCGATTCCTTGATGAGACAAGTATTCTACTAATCGATTCCTTGAACTCTCCTCTTTCAAAAATGCTACCATGTTCGTCATTTGCAGAAGCGGCAAGTTCAGAAAAGCTTAGGTGCCCGGGTTTACCCCGTGTCCGAGTTTGCCCCACAGTACCCTATGTGCTGTATGTATTCTTGAATCCCGTCACTTTGTGGAATGTGCCTTTGTGGCTTTTCAGGAGAAGGGAGAGGCGGGTAAGAGTGCGGGCGATTTGGCGCTGGAGAATCGACAGAGCGATCCGAGTTTGGAGGCCAAAATCAGAGACGCCACCAAGGAGATCACCGATTCGAGACGGAAGTCGACCAGGCAGAAAGAGTAAGTGAGCAAGAACGCATAAAGAAAAAAAAACGAACAAAACATATTATTATTATACATGGCAGAAAGAACTCACCTGCATACAGTGTTACGTATATTTGCGCGAAATAGAGCATAGAATAAATTTTCAAAAAATATAGGCCTACCAAGAATTTATAAATTTACGCCATTCTTCCTTCTAGTTTACGTTCTTCTTTGCATTTTGCAGATACATTTTGGCGGAGATGATACAGACGGAGCGCGTGTTCGTGCAAGATCTGCGCACCTGTATTCGCGTGTACCTCGAGGGTATGCGCGCGCAGCCGCAGTCCGAATTACCCGCGTGTTTGCAGGGACAGGAGAAGGAAATCTTTTGCAATCTGGAAGAGATCTACCACTTCCATCAAGAGTAAGTAAACTGGCAGTTAGTTGTGTAAGAAACGTGAAACATGAAACTTACGAGTTGACCCAGCGGTGTTTTCGCTGTGAATACGAAGGTCTTCGCACGTGAACTCGTAAGTTTGATGTCTCAGGATTGATTGATTGATTGCAGAATTTTTCTGGCGGAACTGGAAAAGTACGCCGATTTACCGCCGGAGGATATTGGGCATTGTTTCGTCACGTACGTCCAGAACTTTCACATGCACGTGCTGTACTGCAAGAATCACGATCTCAGTAATCACCTGATCGGCCAACCGGAAGCGCTCAGCTTTTTCGCCGTAAGAAAACTGGGGCGCCACACACGTGCACTCCGAATTCGGAGCGCTAGCTATGCTTCAACGTGTACAGTACAATCTCCGAGTTCGCACAGAACTAACTCATTTTTCCAAGCGTACGTATGAACAACCGAGTTTGTAATTCGGGGTCGTGTGAGCAATTGACGTTCGTTTCGGTTCAAAACAAAGTCATTTCTAACTTGCTCCGAATTCGCTCAGAGCTTTCTCGGAGTTCGTGTGTAGCGCCCCTCTGTGACATGCCGCGTTCCGTATGGCTATAGCTGGGCCCCGAAAAGGGAGGAGAGACATAGTAGGACCAAACGGGAATCGAACCCGCGACCATCGGTCACAGCTATGGACTTTTAGACACACGACCACGTGCCTGTCCAAGGACAAATGGCTAAACTCGCCTTACGTACCTAGAACTGGTTTACGTACACTACTGGCCTCGGACGCTATCGCCATACTTACGCCATAAGAAAACAGCTTGCAAAGGGGCGAAGACAGCGGAGTGTGACTCGTTCCTGGTTTTACTCTTAAACTGATCGAGATGTGGTATGACATGAAAAAGTTTGAGGATGTTTCAGGGCATTCAAAGAAAGAATAACTTGTCCATGCCTCTGCAGGCCTACCTCATTAAACCCGTGCAACGCATCAACAAGTATCACCTGCTTCTGAAGGATCTGGTCACCTGCTGTGAACAGGCCGGGGAAGTCGGGGTAAATAAGTTGTTGGCGAAACAAATTTGTAAAAAAATCTTCCGGTACTGTTAGGTCAAGACATGATATAGAATACTGTGGGGTAAATCCGGACACGGGGTAAAGCCGGACACTTAAAGAGCGGATGTGGCAAAGATTTGCCCATAGTGAAGGCGAGGATCGATTTTTCAAATTTTCTTCGGTGAACTTATGCAGTTTTACATGCTGAATCGATCCTACCCCCATGTCTCGACGCGATTTTGCCTCCTCGCAGAGAAACCCCACTTGTAAAGCGTGTTTCGCAACGTTTTCGCGCAATTTATTGCGAAACGCCCTGTACAAGTGCGTTTTCTCTGCGAGGAGGCAAAATCGCGTCGAGACTGGTGGGTGGGATCGATTCAGCATGTAAAACTGCATAAGTTCACCGAAGGAAATTTGAAAAATCGATCCTCGCCTTCACTATGGGCAAATCTTTGCCACATCCGCCCTTTAAGCTTTTCTGAACTTGCCGCTTCAGCAAATGATGAACATAATAGCTCGTTTGAAAGAGGAGAGTTCAAGTAATCGATTGGTAGAACAATTGGTGTCCGGGTTTACAGTACGGTCACCCTAAATGTTCGTTTTTCTCTGTTATAGGAGGCGTTAGAAGTCATGCTGAACGTGCCAAAGCGAGCCAACGATATCATTCACCTCAGTCAACTAGATGGATGCCCAGTATGATTTCTCTATAATACTATGCTGATTCTTCAGTGCTGCACGCTTTTGGTACACCCTGTACACGCTGTGTCACGTCCTTGTGTCCGTACCGGGTGTTTCTTTAGAAACTGGACACGTTGGGCGACGTGTTGCTGCAGGACAGTTTCCAGGTGTGGGATCCGAAACAGCTGATTAAGAAGGGCCGGGAGCGCCAGGTGTTTCTGTTCGAATCCAGCATTTTATTTAGCAAGAAGGTGCCGGATCCACAACACGCGGGCAAATCACGATACGCCTTCAAATATAACCTCATGGTATGTGAATATGCACCTATGTATCCGGAGGTTTGTGGAGTACTCCGAGTCGTGATTCGGGAAGTGCAGGATGATTTTGTAGACCTCTGTTTTTTGATGGACCTACACAGCGGTCAACGCCACTGAACAAAGTATGGCGAAACCGTGGACACCTTCTAAATAAGTGGACCATTTCAGCGCCAAAGTACGGTCCACTTATTTAGAAGGTGTCCACGCTTGCGCCGTACTTTGTACATGTAGGTCCATCACGAAACACAGGTTTACAAAATCATCCTGCTCTTCCCGAATCACGACCCATTGGTAGTTTGGAACAGTGGGGGCATTACTGACAAGTAAGAAGCTTAGCATAAAGGGTAGGGCAGGGCAAACCAGGCCATGGGTAAACCCGTTCACCTGTTGTTGGAAGCCGTTCTTTCAACGCGGGTGGCCGGGATTTCCCCACCAATAAAACTGGCCACATTTGCCCCTTTTGACCCTACGAACATAGTATGGCCCGTGTCCAAAGCTGCTTGGGTACAGTATGTGGGTTGTTTGTACGCAACTGTCGCTGTGGGTGTACACAAGTGCTTTCTTTTCTGTGTAGCTGTCTGAAATCAACGTGACTGAGCATATCGAGGGGGACGAGTGCAAATTTGGCTTGTGGACGGGCTCCGTTCCAAACAGCGAATACAGGACCATACTCAAGGTATGTGTATTGTGTACCGTACCAAGAATGCATGGTGTACCGTGGTGTACCGTACCACACGTAAATAACAGTTCGGGGAGGGTGATTTGTTCTATTATAGTAAGGTACTGTGGGGTAAACCCGGACACCTAAGCTTTTCTGAACATGGTAGCTCATTTGAAAGAGGAGAGTTCAAGATATCGATTGGTAGAATACTTGTCGTAATCGGTCGTATGGTTGCTGAGATATACTATGTGTCCGGGTTTACCCCACAGTACCCTACATTATGTCTTTGGTTTTTGCAGGCACCGGATCACAAGACGAAAGTGTCTTGGGTGAAGAAGCTGAGAGAACTGATGGCTGCACGCGTACTGCACTTGGGTAAGAAAAAAAACGTCAAGCACTACTAGAACATCACATGGTGCACTACACACGTGAACTCCTGATTTCGAAGCGCTGACTTGACTATGCTTCAACATATAACATCTCCGAATTCGCACCGAACTCGCTCCGTTTTTTCAAAAAAAGTGCGTGTGAGATCAGCCGAGCTTTGTATTTCGGAGACGTGTGAACAAACAACCGACTTTCGTTTCGGTCCAAACCGAATTTATTCCGAAATTTCTCGGAGCTCGTGTGTATCGCACTGGTGTTGACTCTTTTTTGTGCGGAAAGAAAATTGAGAAGAGCTTTGATCGATTTTGTTCCAGATCTGCCTCGGCTGCCACCGGAGAAGCTCCTGCGTCTCACCGGAGGAGAGGACAGAGCCGAAACGTATGTATCTTGGTGTG
This sequence comes from Epsilonema sp. ZAB3_2, assembly GCA_030247985.1. Lineage (NCBI taxonomy): Eukaryota > Metazoa > Nematoda > Chromadorea > Desmodorida > Epsilonematidae > Epsilonema > Epsilonema sp. ZAB3_2. The sequence goes on from JASAMW010001038.1 coordinate 14,093, forward strand.
TACCTATTAACGATGTGTACCTATTAACCCTCTCCGTAATCTCAGATGGCCGCCTGGCCGCAATACCCGCTTGTGGCCGTGGCCGCGAAGGGTGTATGCGGCCAGGCGGCCATATGAAAATTATGGAGGGTGTTAAACCGTACGTACGAACGAACGTTCAACGGTACTTTGTAATCAGTGAGGAGGATGCGACAACGGAAGGAGGCACGAATGGCCACCAGACGGATCGCGTTTCCCTGCATTCGCTCGCTTCTACTGTTTCAAGCGAAATGGATCCTGCACCGATCGCCAGTACAAGTGGGAAAGTAAGCGATGCTCAATCAGTCATGTGGGTAAACGGCAGCCGGCGATAGGTTAACTCCTCCCGATCTTCAAAGATCTTCCGTTGACAACTGGTTGTGCAACCGTTGACAACCGACATTTGGAGGAGTTGCACTGCAACCGTTGACAAGCAACATGTAGGAGTTGCGCAATAGTTGACAACCAACATATTAAAAGTGCGTAACCATGGCAACGGTTGCGCAACTTCTTTATATTGGTTGTTAACGGTTGCACAACTCTATATATCGGTTGTCAACGGTTAACACAACCAGTTGTCAACGGAGACTGAAGATCGGGAGGAGTTAAAACTGGCCGTCCAATTTGTTTTGTGTCGGAAACGAACTTTGATGAACTTGCGTCGTTTGTCCCAGTTGTCCCGACTTTTACAAGCTGGTGTGAGTTATTTTGACGCTAATAAGATTTACCTTTGGCTAAGGTGTTTATTTGCTGGTAAATTGGTAATTACATCTAAAAATAGCGCTGGCGCATTGCCATTTGATTTCATTTCGCAAGTCTTCGATTATTGCAGAGCGCTGGTCATAGTGTGAAGTTCTAATTATGACGGCGTAAGCAATTTGCTGCTTACGCCAGGGCTATTTATGTTCAGCTGTGTGCATAGGCGTTGGCGTTATTATTGCCGTCAAACAGTAATTTTTGTCCTACCCAGCTAATTTCCTGTTAATTATTGTTTTTGTTCCTTTCCTTAGCTCACGGTGTTTTTTCTAGCTTTCACATTTCCTCTAAGCTTGCGCGGTGTTTTCATATCGGATTAGGCTTGCGCGTAAATCGCTTACCTTCCGTATGTACAACAGTATGTATACTTACGTACTGTACGTATTGTGTTGTATGTACGTTATACATACATAGCGTACAAGGAATCCGGATAGATTTTTGGTCGGTCCTGTCTTATGGTGCGGGTTGTTGGAAGGTGGTCTGTTTGCGTGTAGTTTGCGATATATTCGCTACTTGCGCTGAGAGTTGGATGGTCTCGAGATGCTGGCAAACGGTCTGCCAAATCTATCCACAAGTTGAGTTATGATGATGCATGGCCTCAACGTCCTCCCATTTTTCCAACCACCAACCCTTTCAATTTTGTGATCAGCCAAATCATCAAAGTCAGGAGTTTACCCGGAGATAGACGCGATGTTTCGTCGACGGTTTTTTCGCGTATCTTGGGTGACACCGTGACTTTGATGTTTCGGCAGACTATAAGATTAAGATTGAAAGGGTTGGGCGGTAAAAAAAACCACGAGGCCGTGTTCCCTTATAACGTAACAGGGGATAGTAAACTCGCGTATGAGCTAGCCAATCTTTTGTTCCTCCCGCGCGGCTGGGATATATGGAAAATCCGTGGAGATTTTTTTCGGGACGACGCAGCAAGCCAGGCCGGGTCGCTTTCCTGCTTTGTTTTGTTAGCTGCGCTTCATTTCATTGCTGGTTCAAGTGTGCTATAGCTAGTTTGCGTGGAGCTAGCTACAGCTAACAGTGCAGCTTTAACTTGTACGTAAACAGCAATTCCTGGGCAGAACTCCTTTCTTCATGCAAGCAAGCTGATGGCACACTGCTATATTGACAGACGGCGGCATATTAGCGGCTGGCGTTCGTTCGGTTTGTTGGTTCGTTTGGTTCAGTTAGTGTCCCGTTTTATCGTCGCGCTAATCTTAAATTATACGCTGCAGCAGAAAAAGCTGCGAAGCTGAGGATAATTGGGATACGGGGGATGAAAGAAATAGAAAATGGGATTTTTATTATGCCTGTATCCACTCGACAGGTCTCGAGTATGGGCACTGTGTGCAAAGTTGGAATAATTGTCAGCTGTGTTGCTTCACTGGCTAAGTGAAGGCTTTTCCCCGTTATTATCTGTAAAGCGTCGTGTATAACCACCGGGGGATAAAATTCGTTACTTAGTCACCGATTCGGGGGGTAATACACGAGGCTAAGCAAAATGTGCCAAATCATCACCCACATACTTTTGCTTTGTTTTCAAAATTTTGGTTAGGGGGAATAAAAATAATTGCTAGTCACCAAATAGGGAGGGTTATACACGAGGGGTTCGAAGGGGGTTATTCACTATGATTTACAGTATCTGTTCGTGCTGCAACTGGGGTTGGTCCCCGTAATTATTCCGCTTGCTATTCCTTAGTGAACTGTTTGCGGAAGTTTTGTGAAGCATTGACTGCCGACCTTACAGAACAGTGAAGATCATCCAGTGAGCGCTGTATAGCTACGTTTATCGCAGAAGGGGAGTGGCCAACTTTCCTTTTATTCCACCCACGATTGCTGCGACTGATGAAGACTATCAATTTATACCCGTATTATCAGCGCTGAGAGATTGATTCAATTTGCATAAGTGCACTACCTACATTACCAGTCGATCCACTCAAAATGCGGCGAGGTCTAGGAGTCGCGGAGAAGTTTGTTGTGTGAAATGCACGGACATTTCCATGCAATTTTGTGGTTAAAGTCTCTCCATACTTCGGAAATCTCTCTGCATACACTCAACTCAGTGAACCTACAAAGAAGGGAAATATTTCTGAACGCGCGTGGGTGAAATAATGATGCGAGGGTGTCCTTGTCGATGTGGAAGAAAGAAGAAAAAGCTGCGAATTTTGTATTCAGTGAATGCTGCGGTGGACGGCGGAATCGGGGGTAAAAGCGGCGATGACGACATTTTCCCGGAAGAAGCGAACTGCCACAGAAGGAGGCGCTTTTTCGAATGGGGTGCACCTGGTCCCAGATGTTGCTGCAGCTCATCGCTTTCGAAAACTTCCGCGGCACTGGAACTGGACGCTGGCGAAAATGTGCGACCGCGTACATGCCGTGGTGGATGGCTATTCACTAGTTGAGCTATTGATCCCGGGTGGTCGCAAAGGTGGCCCCTTAAGGCAAAGGGTCTTAAACGCGAAGTGATTAAGGACCACCCAGGATCATAACTCAAGTAGTGAATGGCAGTTGCTTATACTGTATGTAGTAGTATCGGCTCTTGTAGGCCTATCTTCCTGCGTGCGTACGTACCTGTTTCAGCAATATTCATCGGTATGTACATACGTCCGTTGCATAGCCTGTCTTTATGTGTAGGGTAGCGTGGGGTAAAACCGCCCTTAGGGAAATCCGCCCACCTATGGCGCTTTTACCCCCATTCAAAAATATGGCTCTCGAAAATATATCTCGGGACACTTCTGTCTCTGCTTCTTTCTTCCTGGCCATAACTTGACAAACTAGGTCTGATGGGGGTAAGAGCGCCATAGATGGGCGGATTTTCCCCATGGGCGGTTTTACCCCACGCTACCTTACTGTAGATGGGGATAGGAATGGCGGCAGGCTCCTGCACTAGATTTCAAATCCCCTGCTGTCCCACTGCGATTTGAAGAGATAGTCGTCCCTAACTCAATAAGATAGATACAGTCTGTTTAGGGCACTGGATCGACACACTAATTAGCAGCACTTTTTTTAGCTCGGCATGTTGCACAGTTTCTGTGTCTGTGCATCTATAATTTCCGAGCTATAGTCTGGCCACTAAGAGTACGCTGTGGAACTCAAGTCGTTTTGTGTAGCTTGCATGTACTCCTGTAGAAAAGGAGTGACATGTGAAGCATGGGCATCAATCCGTACTTGTTTTTTTTTTTTTGGCGAGACCGTACCCCACAGGGTCGGCTGTAGGTGAAACCCACCTAGTCTCCTCCGAACCTTTAACAACGCCCGTTATGGTGGGCCAGTCCAGTGCCGCAAGGCACGACCAACAATGGCCCGAACCAGGGAAGGGCCTGGCACGAAGCCGAACAGCCATCAGCGACCACTGGTCGGGGTGTGCTGACCCGAAGGAAAGCACTGGTGCCTTTAGAAGCCAGCGAGCGGGCGCACCATACTGCCGCTGGGGTTGCCAGTCGCTTTAATCCCACCTGGCGAGAGTGGGAACTCATGACGCAGAGGACGGCAGATCGGACGCAGCCCGTCTTACCGCCTGCGCCACGAGCGCGACGTACTTGTTTTTTAATTTTGCACAATAGGACTTGAGCTTCATTGCAAACTATTTGAGTGGCCAGACTATTTCGCAGGCTCATTCGTGTTCTTGTCGTTTTGCTTAGGGCACTTTCTGTGTTGGACAGGTTACGTACGTACTTGGTGTAAGCGATGAAGTTTTGATGATGATGGGGATATACTATCTATCTACCTTGATAGTAGGTGGCTTTGGCTTGTTTAGATGTAGCTTACAGTACGTATGTATGTAGCCTACCTACTGTATGTGCAGAACTACAGTACATTGTTCCGAAGGGCACAATGCAATAGGCATTGTTGGGCGGAGAATAGTTTGTGAGCGATCGCTTTATCAGCTCTCTCTCAGTTTGCAAGTAGCCCGGAAAATAATAGATGTGGAACTGCAGCTGAGGCGCGTTTTTTGCGAAGTTTTTGCAGAAGAAAAGCTTTTCTTTTGTAATAATAATCGTTCAAGCTTGCGCGATTCTATTCTTCATTTGTCTTACTGGAAGCAAGATGAAAAGCCATCTAGCAGGTTGTATGTACAGTATGTACGTGGAGGCACAGCATAATACAGCATTGTTGGCGTGATGATGTACCGTATTTACCGGTGTATAGCCCTGGGCTATACAAAATTGAGAGGTGGGGCTATGCATAGGGTGGGGCTATGTATTGGGGATGGGACAATTTTATGTTTTTGAGAAGTGCGCTGGGGCATATTTTTTGGTCAAAAGCACGTGTTTTAGGGCATAAGTGAGGCCAAAAGCCAACTCAGGGTTATTCTATTGTAGTGCGATACACCCTAAGCAGGCTTATATAGGCATCTTAGCTTCGTGTGGGAGTGGATGGGTAGCTTATGACCAGCTAGGTCTACAGTACATATGCGGCCATGCATTGGGCACTTTTTATATTTTGCCGATATGGGGCTATGCAATAAGGGGGAAAAGTGGAGCTATGCATTGGGCAGTGGTTGTGCACCGGTAATTACGCTATTAAGCTTCCCTTGGTCTTGCTCCCAGGCTCTGTAGCAGGCTGGTGGGGTTGGTTGGTTGGGTAGCTGTTCTTTTCTAGCGGGTTTTCTGATGAGGATTGGATGTTGAAAGGCCGGGCCGTCGATACGTTGCTTTTTCCCTACCGCTAACAACCCCTTTTGTACCGTTGCTGATGTATTGCTGGATGGTTGGTTGCCATACGTACGCACGGTACGTATACAGTACTTACATGTAGGTCGACCTGCGTCAATATTCGACGAGGGATGTGCAATAAAAATACTGCGCTACCTACCTAACCTACCTGTTTATGATAGAAATAGATATCAGCCTTCAGTTGAACACGGATCGTAGCCGTATCGCCGCATGAAATATAATGAGCTTTCTGGTTTAGCGAGCTCATAAATTGCATACGGTTCGATACGTGAGCCATTTTATTCCCTCCTTTTGTACTGTTCGTACGTACAGTACGTTACGTTGGACTGCATCTGATTAGTCCGTTTTATTTCCAATTCTTTTGAGGTGCAAAGTGTGCGAGCTGTTTTCTTTTCGATATGGAGGGCGTGTAGTTTTTCAGTTTTGTTTTGTCAGTTTTGTTTTTGTTTTGCCTTTTTGTGTGTTTTCACCCGATTTCTCATGCGGGTCGGTGGATTGACGCATTATTTGCAACTTTTTGTCTACGAACTTGTGTTGGCTTCTGTTTTTGTTAGCCACACGTGTTTTGCCTGCTTTTGCTGTTTAGCAACAATGTGCGGGCGACGATATGACGGAATCACAGTTAGTACACGTACAGTACCTACGTCACTAGAAAATAAATCAGAACCTACTAATTTATTTTCAATAGCGGCGGCAGGTAGAGAGTGCTTGACTTTATTCGAAGCGGAAACTTTCAGTTTGGCTAGGATAGTAGTAGGTATGTACGTACTGTACATACATTATGTATTGTACATTGGTGTTGCTCATGTTTCGCATGGTACATAGTGTCACTCCATGACGAACATGACTTGAATTTAAATTATCATCCGTAGTTGTAGTACTATATATGTATGATGCGCCAGATCAGCTTGTTGCTTATTGTTGCTGCTGTTCACTGTCAATGCGCGTGAATTTATGTTCTACATACCGTACATGGATATGTCAACGTACGTTTACTATGAGTGTCACTGTGTTGTTCTGGGTATGTATCACGCATTCGCTCAGACCACCAGTTTTATATCGAAACCCGGCATGCTGCGATGCTCACCACAGATTCATTGTTTTACAATTATAAATGCGCCCGGCGTGTCGCGTTTACATATGTTTATCGAGCCATGGACACGCCGAGCGTACGCCCAGCGCATGTCTCTGCAATGTGAATGAGCCATGAGTGGTATGAGGCAGTGGTGCGCTTCAGACGTGAGCCCTGACTATGCTTCAACAACATGTAAAAACTACGAGTTCGCACCGAACTCGCTCCGTTTTTCGGAACGTGCATGTGAACAACCGAATTAATTTGTAATTCGATGACGTACGAGTAACTGACGTTCGTTTCGGTTCAAAACGAAGTCATTCCAAACTCGGAGCAAACTTGGAGCACATCTGAAGCGCCCCAGTGTTTAGTAACTTATCCTTCTGTCGTAGCTTATTGATTCTTGCTTCTCTCTGTTGCAGAACGTACTGCGTGTGGTGACAGAAGAGCACTGTGCATCTTCGGAGCCGCCTGGTCAACTGACGGTGCTTAAGGGGACGGACGTGGAGCTTGTGGAGAGTTCTCCCGTGGGTGCTGACCATTGGTCGGTGGTGCGTAAGACGGACGGAACGCGGAAGGAAGGACTCCTGCCCAGCAGAATACTCGCCATTCCCGTTGGAGGTGCGACAATTGCGCATTCGTCAGGTAGGTAGGGTGTATGGATGTGTGGAGATAGACCAGATGCGCTAAGAAGTAATGGGTGGTTGCGAGCTTTTGGAAATATTAAGCAAGCAAGCTCTGTGTTACACTTTTTCGGTGCATTTTTCCCTTCCCCTTTACCGATCAAAAAATGCACTAGAAAAAAGGTAATACGGAGGAGGGGTGGGTCAGCTAGCGACCACCCATAATTCTTGGCAGACTAGAGCTGCTATACCGTATTTTTGGGTGTATATCCCCAGTATATCCACCATATGCAGTAAGGCAATTGGGTTGGTCGATAGCGACCCCGCGGTATTTGGTGACACCTTGGATCGGTGCCTGCTGGGTCGTCGACCTTGTTCAATCATCTGGGAGCGGAAAAGGAGCGAGTGAAAAGAAGAACAAACTGACAACAAAATGACGTGGACGACCCCGCAGACACCAATCCACACGTTCACTAAATACCGCGGGATCGCTATCGACCAACCCAATCTCGCTACTGCATGCATATCCTGTATGGATGTATGGACCAGTTGCGCTAAGAAATATGGGGTGGTCGCCAGCTCTAACACCTCTTTGTTACACTTTTTCAGTGCATTTTTCCCTTCCCCTTACCAATCAGAAAATGCACTGGAAAAAGTGCAACACAGTGGGTCAGTTCGCGACCACCCGTAATTCTTGGCAGACTGGTTCATTGGCCATAGGGAGGGCTACTGTAATTGGGCCAGCGAAGAGCGTGTGATTATTTCTGTAGGTGTGGTCCGCTCATAGTAGTGCGCTACACACGTGGTGAGTAAACTCACAGTGAATTCACGGTGAGTTTGAACTTCGAGTTTTATTCTGGGTTTTGAGCATTCTCACTTGCTCCCACGCGCGAAAATTTTTCTCACGTGTTCACACCTGGTGAGTTTGAAATCCCAGTGAATTCACCGATCTCCTTGCGGGGAATTCTCCGGGAGTTTCTCGTTACGTGTGTAGCGGCCTAGTGACAGGTTTCATTATTTTATTATGCTTTATTACGTCATTCAGTTGCTAACTTTCCTTTTGGAAAAAGTATGGGGTTGTTTTCCAAGACTGTTTCCTTTTGACTGCTGGCTAATCTGCCAAAACAAGGTAGTTGGTTGGTTGCTCAGCTCAGTTTTTGTTATGACTTCATTAGAAGTCTGTTTGGGTTCCTTCCTTTTGTTATATATGTTTGCGAGGATGGGAAGTGCGACAAAGTAGTGAGTTAAGGTGCCTGGTGCGTAGAGGCAGCGACGGGTGATAGTACATAGGTTCTATTAATACCTGTTTCACTTCGGGTGTTATGTATGATCTCCAGGAAATTATATACCGTAATCCACGTGAAACAATAGACTATACAGGGTGTATCAGAATTTACTCGCCGGATGTTTGTGCTTATATCTCCCCACCGGAGTGTCACATTCGAATGCGGCTTTTTCCGTTGAATAGCCAAGGCATCAACGTTGATTCGGCCAAAATTTCAGCTTTCTAGGCCAACAGGAAGCGGCTCAAACAGCTCGATTTGCAAAGCGTCAATTTTCACACATTTTTTCAGGCGGCCAGGTACAGATCGGCTCCGGTTTTTCTCTACCCAGTTTACCTACCATAACCCAGTTCTCTCCTTAGTTTTCCTTCCGCAGTATTCCCCTCCCCAGTTTTTATCTGGAGCACAAGTTTCGGTAGAGTTTTCCATCTCCATGCCACTTCTCTTGCAGATTCGAACTTAGCAAACAGTGTTACAGCCAAAATTCGGTCATCCAAGCTTTTCCTTGGGACGCTGATGCCATGTGCTCAAAAATGCATAAAAGTTAGAGTGGAATGGTGAACAGACTTGAAAGAGCGAGAAAAAAGCGAAAATGCAAATCCGTTGCCCCGCCTCAGTGCCCTGCCTCCGTTTTGCGCCAAAAAGGCGCCGCAACTTTGACCGCTTACAGCGCCATGACAATACAACCTAGGAAGCTAAAATTTTGGCTGCATCAACATTGAAGCCTTGGCTATTCAACGCAAAAAACCGCATTCGAATGTGACACTCCGGTGGGGAGATATAAGCACAAACATCCGGCGAGTAAATTCTGATACTCCCTGAATATTCCGAGAATCTTGACTGCGACCGTTGCCATTTACAGAGCAGCTTTCAGAGGATAAGTAGGTATGTAAATGTTCCTTCTTTTTCGTGAGTCCACCATGTTATGTTTATGTTGTACGTAGAAAAGCGGGCAAAGCTCCACTCTTCGGTTTTTATTGAGCCAACACTCCTTGTTTTATCTGATCCCGATCCTTGATAGCAAACTTAAAGGGGAACTTTGCGCGGAAAATTCGGGGTAAGGCCACACACATCATTAGATAGAGCATAAAAAAATGCTGCAAAACGCACCAAGTCCCATCCCTCTACGTTGCGTCATTCTTGAGTTACAGGCAAAAACAGATCTGTGAACGGGAAACTCAGCTTGAGAGCACGTAGCTTGCTACCATTGCACCGATCGGAATAATTTTGCTACCACCGTGTGCTCCGTTTGGTGTTCTACCTTTTTGTTGTATAAAGTTTTGCTGTATCTTCACTGCCTGTGGAATGGGAGGCCAAAAAACAGGTGTCCTTGCGCAGTTTAGCACATATTTCGTCCATGGGACGGCTCGGCGCGATTTTGATGTGAACGGGTTACCGTATTTACCTGTGCATAAACCCCCCCCCCCCCCCAATGCATAACCCCCCCCCCCCCCCAATGCATACCCCCTTATTGGCAAAACATAAAAATGGCCAATGCATAACCCCCCCCCCCCCCCCCCCCCTATGCATACCCCCATATGTACTGTACAGTACCTGAACCTACCTATGTAAGCAGGTCACATAGTACCCATAGCCACTCCCACACCAAGCTAAGGTGCCTATAAGCCTGCTTGGGGATGTATTGTACCAGAATAACCGTGTTTTGACCTCAATTATGCCCTAAAACACGTGCTTTTGACCTAAAAAGTTTGCCTCGGCGCACAACTCAAAAAACTAAACATTGCCCCATCCATAACCCCCCCCCCCCCCCCCAATGCATACCCCCCTATGGGACCTCTCAATTTTTGCATACCCCCATGGGGCTATGCACCGGTAAATACGGTATTTGGTGTCCAACTATCTTTAAAACTGACGACCGATGAATCTTCCATGGTAACGTAACGCTGACGTAATTTGTGTTTCTTCAGGTGCACCATCATCGTTAGTGGAGGCACAAGTGGGAGGAAGCAGAAGCAAACTTTTGCTGAAGTCGACAACCGCGACTGCGGGGGAGCAACAGTCTGATCAGACGACTGCAAACGACGCCATGATAAAACGCAAAAGCTTCAAGTAAGCCAGATGCAGATGAAAGATGTGGGTTGCTTATTTTAAAACAAACTCACATCCGTTTTCTCGACTATTCAACCGCTAAAACGGTCGCCGGATCTAGAAAAAACTGCTGCAAAAAATGCTGCAAACCCCCTCGCATAATCTCAACTGGCCAACAGCTTAGCCACGTTTTTGGTAATTCGTTGTTACGGGAAGGTGACTGCGGCCAGCTCTGATTGCAGAGGGGGTTAAGATGCGTATGTCTGACGGTTTCTGTGAATTGTTACACTCGTCTCGTTTCATGGATATGATACGGTATGATCTGTACGGACGGAACGGAACGCGGAACTTGTATTTTCTTCCTTTCTTCACACTATTATTTCTTATGTGCGAGTGGCGAGTGGAGACCATATGACAATGTGGGTGGTTTACACTTACAGTGGTTGGTGGGTTGTGACTGTGTCATGGTTTGTTGAAAAGTTCAATTTTTTATAAGCAAGAATGAGGCGGGCATGTATTTTCTCTTTTATTTCTTCCTATCTGTCTTACACAATAGTAAGGCGTGCTGCTTCGGGGCACCCTGTTTTAACAAATTACTAGTAACTAAAATTACTTCTGAAGTTTTGCATTTGTGGCAAATTCTACAATCATATGCCAATTTTGCAAGTTCGGCAAAGGAAAAGAATAAAACGTCGAGTACGTTCGCAATTTGAATTGTAAGTATGGTAAAAACTTTTGCCGCAAATGCAAAATGCTCGGTATAACTCCAACTCGGATGCCGTACTACCGTGTAAGACGAATACATACATCTGTTGCCTTTTGTGTACGTTTAGAAAGTGGTTTGCGGGTCCTTCAACAAGTACAGCAGCGGCCTCAAGCGGCGAAAGCAGCAAGCAAAAGCAGCAGCAAGGTTTGGGTCTTCGTCAACTGAGCGCGGATGTTGCACGCCAGGATTCGGCCGCAACGGACCAGAGTCAGATTAGGAAAGGCGGCAGCTTGCACGGAAAACTCAAGGTAAAGTATACCTAATCTACATTGTAGGGTACTGTGGGGCAAACCGATTCCTTGAACTCTCCTCTTTCAAATGAGCTACGCATGTTCATCATTTGCTGAAGCGGCGCAAGTTTAGAAAAGCTTAGGTGTCCAGGTTTACCTCGTGTTCGTGTTTATCCAACACTACCCTATCCTGTATGTACGTAGCCTACTATGTTTTCCCCTTGCTTGCAGGGAAACTGTGGGGTCAGGGTTTATCCCTCACGGTTAGCGGGTAATGCTGTACGCTACGTACATACAAAGTTGGAGCGTTCCGGTTAGGGTCGGCGTTTTTGTACTGAATTCGATGATAATCGATATCGAATAATTATCCTTGCTTTATGATTTTCCGCGCCAGCAATTTTGAGACTTGGTATACCCCTGCTTGACCTTTACATATTGTACGTAGGTACAATATTATGTGTCTCAGTATTCTATACATTGCACAGCACTTTGTAGTCACGATTGCTGCCATGCACATTACAGCAGCTTTGCTTGGCTTTTTGTTGTTTCAGCTTCTAAGTACTAAAAGCAGTAGCTTGGAGCAGCACCAAACGAGGACAGTCACGCCTCCTTTAGCCTCCGAAGAGGATTTGTTGGAGAGTGTAAGTATTCACCATATACAATAAGAGCAGTGTTTGGTCGCGAGGCGACCCCTCTGAACTAACCTTAATTTTCAGTGCAAGTTTTGATCGGTAGTCGACGCGAAGGTCGCCGCGGAAAGAAACAAACGAGCAAGAAAGACGACCGCGCCGACCTTTGCGTCGGCTACCGATCAAAAATTGCACTGAAAATCCAGGTTAATTCAGAGGGGTCACCTCGCGACCAAGCACTGGCTCTTATTGCATATGGTGGATACGCTTGCATGCATTGCATTTGATACTGCGCAAAATACGAATAATAGTGCGCTACACACGTGGTGAGTAAACTCACGGTGATTCACGGTGATTTGAACTTCGGGTTTTATTTTTCGTTCAGAGAATTCTCACTTGCTCCCACGCGCGAAATTTTTTCCACGTGTTCACACGGGGTGAGTTTCAAACTCCCGGTGAATTCACCGGCTCCCTATGCTTCAGCGCATACTTACGGGGAATTCCCCGGGAGTTTACTGACCACGTGTGTGGCGCACTAATGTCAACGTGACAGAACCCTTGACCTTGTGAAGCGCACGTGCAACAGACACGGTACGGTAGAATAGGGCTTCGGTGATTTTGTCACTGCTAAATTAATAGGCACACGCTTTTTCTCTATAGCTCCTGTTGTTTTCTTCGATTACCTTTGCTGCACGCGCACTGACGAACAATCGTCCCTTGAGACAGCCGTTTGACGCAAGTCTAATGAGTAGAGTAGTACACATGCACGGTATGTTTGTGTCGTGTGTATTGTAATGAAGTATAGCGTAGTAGTAGTGTGGGGTAATTACGACCACCCTATCCTATCTCCTCTTTGAAGTAGTGACCCCCCCCCCCCCCCCCCCCCCCAGTGAGTATCAAAATTATCAGTAGTTACCAAGTTTGTTGCACATTTTGCCTGCCTCTGCAAAAGGAAGAAATAAAACAGGGGTGGCCCGAATTACCCCTGCCCCGAATAATCCCGGCCACTATCCGATATGATGTACATACACTATATGCAATAGGAGTTCGCAGTGAGCGGCCGTAAGTGTTCATGGCCTATGGCTTTAATAGTGAGCCAGAGGACAGGCCGAGGCCGAAGGCAGTTTTAGGAATCACCTGCGTTCGTACGTACGTCTACGTAATGCTTTGCTCACAACTCTACTGTATTTGTACAGAGCAAGTATGCTACTATGCAATACAACTGCTTCTCTGCGTGTTGGCGCTGGAAGCTGTACTTTTTCGTTCGATACATGAACGCTGAGCTGAGCAGTCGGGAGTATTTTTGCTCGGGAGTCAATTTTACGTGTGTGTATGCGTGGAATAAAGGAAGAACAGTATCCTTATGCTTCCATAGAAGCAGTCAAATCAGATCAGAGACAGCGCTCGCCATTTCCTCCTTTTCTTTCGCTTTGCTCTGATGCCTTGCTGCTTGCTATGCCGTATATCCACTACTCGCGCTGTTTTGACATTAAAATTCGGGACGTGGTCGGGTGTCTTTCCTTTTATTTTTTTTTTATTTTTTTTCCGCTACAAATTGCAACTGTGATTCTTTCAAAAATCGGCGTTTCACGTTTGGTCAGATTTTAGACTCTATCACAAGCAGGGGCAGCTCTGCGCATTTTCCGGAACTGCAGCGCAAGTGTTGGATATGGTGCAGCATTGTTCGGTTGATCCGTCTTAGCTTTTTCTTCATTGACTTTGACGCTTACGTGTGTACATAATTAGTTATCTATCATGCCGTCGTCATGCGTTTTTCGCTCAGTTGAATACTACCGTTTAGGCTGGGCGCCGGTTCCAGATATCCGGGGCTCGACATAGTGCATACGTACGTACGTATAGCAGCAACGCTGTACGAATACTGTACCTAAGGCTGCTTAAATCCCGGGCGAGTGTGTCGGCACAACTTAAAATGCTAATCAGACATCAGCGATGAAGCATGCGACGATAGTTTCTATATTAGAATACTTGACGTGTCCGGAATTTTGCTAAGCTCAGCTCGGAAAACCGACCGGCTGCTGGCTTCCCCGGACCGAAATGCGGAAAGGAAGAAGCCGGAAGAAAATCGAGTTCGATTGCGTCTCCCCAGCCTCCTAGGATAGCGACGGGGTAACTGGGAATTATGATGGCTTTAGACTATGGATAGAAGAAGACTGAAGATCAAAGTTTCTTCGCGAAGTTTCAGGTTGTCAGTAGACTAAATCAGACAGGACAACTTACTCGTAACGAGCAAATCTGTATTTTGTCCTGAAACAGAGAAACCACGAGAGTACGGTCAGACTGTACTCGCGTCTGCTAACCAGTCTGACCGTGTGAGTACTTTTACTCGCGCCGAGTATCTTCTCGTCACTTGCACATACGCGTTCACACGAGCTGTTACTTTCTCGTACTGGAAAAGGTGCAAGTTGGTCACTGCGCTGTACCGTTCTGATGAGAAAATGCTCGGTATGAGTAAATTACTCACACAGTTAGGTTGGTTTAGCAGACGCGAGTACAGTTCGACCGTGCTCGTCGGCTCCTTTGTTTCAACACAAAATACAGATTTGCTCGGTGCGAGTAAATGGGCCTGTCTGTTGTCAGTGCAATTTTAATGCAAGCAAACGCGTTGTTTGCAACTCAGAAAACTCACATTGAACTTTGCGCGATTCGTGCAATATTTTTTCTGGTCTATGCAAAGTTGGGAGGCGCTATCTAGCTGTCATCCCACTTTACCCCGCGTTCTCCTACTTACCAACACTCGCGTAGTACTGGCTGTCTTTTCGCATTATTCAGCAAGCTTGTTGTAGCAAGCTGCTGGTGTTATGTAACGCGATTTGTGGCATCTGTGCAGCAAGGCACGCGCAGCTTTGTACATTGAGTTCTATGGCGAACCTTGCTGATGCACAGAATACTAAGGCTGGCAGCAGCTTCGCTTCGTGTGCCGCGAAGGCAATAATGAAAGGGAGAGCGCTCAGCGTCTATCGCGGTTGAGGAAGGGAGAAAATAGAGAGTGAGCGAGCAGAAGTAGACTGTATTTTGGAGAAAATGCAAGAGGAAGGAGAGATAGTCTACTGCTTCTATGGTGCTTATGGAAACAGCTTCTACGTAGTTTTAGGTAGCGGCGGCAGCTTACGTTGAAGCAGCAAGCTACAACCCGTTGCGTTATTCGCTCGCTCTGCAATGCTATGCTGAAGCTGTGAGTCTCTCTTCTCTCGCTCTGTCGTCGTAAAATAGATGAAGACGATTGAATTGGGGCGCAGCGCGCACGACGGACGCAAATGATGATTCGAGCTTTCGCTCCAGCTACTAGCTAGCTACTAAAAGCCTTGCACATGGGCGACTATGCGTGTATGTAGGTACATACTGTACTACGTTACGTCCCTACTTGTACAGTATGTGGATACTTGTACTGTAGGACGTGTAGGTAGGTACATAATAATGTACGAACGTGAGGGTGCGCGACGGTTGGAATCGTTTTCTTGCTTATTCTTTTGCTACCGCTAGCTACTGTAAAGTTTGGTGTATTACCCGATCGGGTTTACACAAACAAAGTCGACCAATTTGCTCGGGTATTCTCGATATCCGGTTATACAAAATATCGGGCTATATTCACACTTGTTTATTTCAGCGTGTTATTGCTTTTTGAAGCATTTGGCGCGAGGTGAATATCGGGTGGTTATACAAAATACTAAAATTCAATGTCGACTAATTTGCTCGGGTTATATTCGATATCGGGTTATGCACCAAACTTTACAGTAGCACTATCACGTTCTTTTCCTCATCTGTGTCCGCAGCTTTAGCGTTAGCTTTTTCTTTGCGCTTTGCTTGCTGTAAGGCCTCTACCTATACCTACTTGTACTACTCTGGAAATAAAAGCTGTTGCCTAACATTTCCACCAAAACCAGCGACTCATTTTATTAGTTCTGCGCTTACTGTGTGCGTGTACTGTATACTGTGTACGTACAGTGTGCGTTGCATTCTTAGTATTACTATGTACTGTACAGACTACGTAATGTGGCAGCGGGCTTTGTACCGTGCGCAGTAAGCTACTAGCTGTTGTTGGGCTTCTGTTCTGCCTGACGCGACCAGAGAAGCGCTCTGGAAAATTCATTTTCTGCGGTGTGCGTATCTTCATACGCTCCTGCGTAATACCATTACGTGTACATACCGTGAATGAAGGTCTCGTATCTACGTATGTATGTACTTACGTACTGTGTGACTATGTGCAGATGAGTTGGGTTGGAGCTGATGATAGAATGATAGGAGTATAATGGAAGGATGATTATTGGTAAAGGGGCTGTGCGGCAATCATTTTTTTTACAGTTTTTGAGCGAAAATCTCCTTTCTGGCATTTCCTGGGGAATCTGCAGCTTTTTTCTGATTCAATCTCTTATCGTTTGGTGAAGCTATGCAGTTCGTGCTGAATCGATCCCATCCCATGTTTTCCATCAATTTTTCTCCATACCGCACGGCAAATTTCACAAGTTGATTTTCTCGCTTTCCCCGTTGCAATTGTTTATATTGCCGCACTACCCCTTTATAAGTGCGTTGCGCAGGCGGGACGGGCTTTGCGACTCTTGGTAAGTATTTGTTTCATTCATTAGGCGCGGTTGCCGTCGTACTAATCTCTCTTACGTCAGCGCTTTCAAGGTTCGACAACGTTGCTGTTGTTGAATGTTTGTCACGTTGCTATACGCAATGCGGTAACTTGTGCGTATAGGTATATAAAATTTCAACCCTGCGGTTTGTTTGTACTTAGAAATATGTTTTGTTGGATAACCCTCTCTTCACCTAAAGTCTCCATAATCTGAGTACGTACGTTGAAGGCTTGAGTG